>JAPUBX010001186.1:600000-838985 GCA_028672205.1 Proteocephalus fallax | reverse complement strand
AAAGATTACATTAGGAGAATATGAGAAGATTTAACGCAAATGAACAGGAATTATAAATTACAAAATGATTCAGGAGGAATTTATCACAATCTTATTTCCCCGCGACGTGCATAAAAGCAACCAAGTTGAATTAATATAAATGCAGTTATCTGAACGCTCTATAAAGAATATAAGTGGTTAACAGCAGTATAATAAGTAAGACAAGCTATTCAACACAGAGACAACAAAAACACTACGTATTAATAGGGACGAGTGACCTCCGAGGATAATGAAATACATTGATGCAAATTGCGATGAAGTTGAATTAAACGGACATCCTCTGTGATGCACGTGACCCTTTTGTCTTTGTGCAGTGGGGAAACCGACTCCCTTCATACTCAAGCTGTTTGGCCACCGAACATACAGCAAAACCCTGATAGCATTCATAATAATAATACTAATAATTGTAGTGGCTTTATTGAGGTCACGAGGATCAAAAGGCTCATCATAAAACAAGGCAGTATAACAAGTATTAGATGTGAAAATTGTCTTTTGGTTCCTGCTTCACCTGCTCTGGTGAAACTACAAATCGGGACAAATAAGGAATGACCAAATTGCGATAAGCCGCCGTTCTTGTGGGTATTGAACGGTAAAGCCTATGCTTTGGTCTAAGAGATTTACAATTAGATAAACTTGAGTATAGTGGATGGGAGGGGTCACTTAAAATACGAGCAGCGATTAGTGAACAATTATTGAAGTGGCGTTGAACGATGATTTCTTTAATGGAGAGAATAGGCAGACCACCAGAAAACAAGATTATTTTAAAAAGCCTATGAAGGGTTAAAAAGTCAGAACATTTAAGGCTTGGGAAAAATACTGGGGAACAATATACAATAAGGGGATTTACAACGGTTTTTATATGGCTAGAGCCTTAAACCAAGTCTCCTGAACCGGCGAACTAGGAAGCAAAGGCGACGGCATTCACCAAAGACGGCATCCACATGATCACTCAATGATAACCGACTATTTAAAATAACGCCGAGGAATTTCGATTTTGAGCTCGAAGCGAAATTATGGAGTGAAGCGATTTCGGGAGTCTCAACAGCGGCTGTCAGGGAAAATGTAATAGAGATGTTTTTTGATGTATTCAGCAGAAGACCATTCTCCGAAGACCACTCGAGTACCTCAGTGACTGCCTGCCCGAGCGGTTGAGAATCACCATTCGTCTTGTATGCATGGCATAAAGTCAGGTCATCCGCGTATTTTATTAGTGTCACGTCGTTAGGGGACCGAAGGCTAGGCGTGTAATAGTTAAAAAGGAAATTAGGACTTGAATAAACGAAGTTTTCAGCGTCACTACACACTTCAACTCTGCAGGAACCTCCCGACAAGCATTCCTCGTCCGAAGAGAAATAATGTCTCGATTATCTGGTGTCCTTGCCTTCTTGTGATCATCGACAGCATCAGCAAGAAGAATTCACAATGCCCTTTTAATAGGTTGATGGCCCGCTTGAACACGCCAATGCCAACATCACTTGTGGCATTTCGATACGAATAAAATGAATAAATTCAAGTGTTCAGTAAAGTCCAAATATCATCTAATGTGAAAATAACATCGGCTGAGTGTGTGGTGCGTTGACTTGGAAGATAATTTCCCCGCAAGTCATTTAAAACTGAATCTGTCGATTGTGACTAGTCAGTGCTACTTGAATGCCTCGGAAACGGCGAGATACGGCAATCAATTGACTATTGCCTTGCCAGCAACAAAAGAAATGGGTGCTTTGCGTGTTTTTTTAGAATAAAAAATTATTATCTTTCATAAAACATGCAATTGTTAATCTCTTTATCCACGTTTAGCGGATGAATATCGTCATTTACGTGGCGAAGTTTCGGGAGTTTAGAAAAAGTGAATGGATGTGGGTGTCCTTTTTTTTTTCTATACCCGCATTCCCGCAATCAAGCGAGCTTTCTGCGTGGATAAACGTTGCCACCCCCGGGAGTCGCCCCACAAAGGAGTCATCGCCGCTTCAACTTTTGCAAGAATGACAAACTGTTCTGCGAAATCCACCGAGGCCGAAGCATATCTTAAAAGCGTGAATGTGGTGGCCCCAGCGAGGCAGCACTTGTCCTTGCGATGAATCTGACTCGCCTTCCCGATCGTTTACTCCTTGTTTTGATCTCCTTTGACCAGTTCGCCAGGGTTTTCATCGGGAGATTTACAATCGGGGTGTGGCCGCGCCCGATTGCAAATGACGTGATTTGAGTGGAGACCAGTGGGACACAGTTATTGTGATGCGACACGAAAGACCTCGCGACCAGAGATGCTACTCCACCATGACACCCAAGACGCGGGTGACGAGTTTCCTCGTTGTGTATGACCCGAAGCGGAGACAGGCGCGGCTGAGAGTCGAATTTAAGTCTGGGAGACCAAAGAAGATAACCACGAGAGTGGCGTGGCACCAACGGCGACGGCCAAAATGAAATGTCTCCCAGTTATCGCATACACCCCAGCAAATCTGGTGTTAAACATCACACCTTCCCGAAACACTCTTCAACAGTGTTGTGACCTGTAGAGCATCACACTGTCAATTCTAAGACAACATGCCAACACAAAACCACACAGACATGCAGTTATTTCGCAGGAGATAGAGCCAATGAAAACAGTAGGCCAACTAGGTGGCCCGATGGTGTAGCGGTCATCATTCTCGCTGAGGCACCCGGGCTCGAACCCCAGGTCCGACCATATAACTCTTGTGCCAAGCCCCCAAGAAGCCGGTTTATCCTCCAGCAGAAGATAGCCGAGCAAACGTGAAGGAGCTTGACTTGCTAGCGTTGAGCGATGTTTCATGCAATGTGACTGCCCACGGTTGCTGTACGGCGTGGGTGGAAGTTCGCAGCTTCATCGTTTGTCGCCAAGGCCCCCCGGAGGACACCGTCGAATGAGTAAACCGTAAATAGCTATCACAATTCGCTCATTCGACATTTGTCCCGATTATTCGTTGGTCGAGAACAAATTAAGCAGCAACTCGTATACAGAATTGCGCATTTTTAATGCTGAACGATTTGGTCACCGTGAGCTTGATAATGCGATTGGAATTATTTACCAAATACCTGCTAAACTGGTTTCGTGCCTCATGATTACCCGCGTTAATGAGAGGTCATTGCGTTTTGTGTGCAATCCTGTGCAGTCCAAAACCCGTTTTACGGTTGGCAGCCTCCAAGCTCTCTATGGCTAGCGAGAGTCTGTCGCAAGGGAAAAAAGACTGCACACCTCTTCTTCCTGCACCCCCCTTAAGGACTGCCTGGTTGCGGCCAAGGTCGCCCTGAAGCGCGCCATCGACTTCGTCAAGTCGTCTGCCGTCTCGCCCGTTCCCGATGATACAGCCACCTTCGACGAGGCCAGCCATCAACTGCGCTGGTTCCTCCTGCCCTGCGAGGCGGCTGCCCAGATTCGCGGAGAAATCAGTTGGTTCAAGTTGCCCATTTATTTTGTCATTTGTCGGCAACACGCCTCGGTTTTCCGCCTCGGTGGCATTAAAAAACCAACTCTTTTTTCAATTTCGGGCTCGCCCTTGTGGGTCGTGATCATTCTTTTGCCAGACTCCTACCCGAGGTGTTACGTGCCTCGAGATGACCTGATTGCATCAGCGGTCAGCACCCTTTGCCCCGTCGGCGAGAGACGGACAGTAATCGACTGCCAGGTCTGTCTGCCAGCATCTGTCGATATTGAAAATCGTGGTCTAGAAAATACCGGCTCAGGCTATAGGTTAATCGGATTAAATGGCGTGGATTAATAATGTCTTAAACTCTACCGCACTCGCGTGTATTCAGACTTTGATTATGCCAGTGAAACCGGCATAAATCCGTATGAACAATGAAGTAACAATAAATGCAGTTAATTATTTAATCTGTTCATTCGGATAAATGGTCTCAGTGCATTCATGGCTTGATTCGAGGTGGTTGGACCATATACTTTGCGATTTTCGATTCACGCTGACCTCAGGGGGGGGCGTGGTTACGACGGGTTGACGGTCGGCGCGTCATCTTGGAGGTTAGTTTCGTCGAATTTAAGCCACCGACACGTCATCCCAAATCGACGGCGATCGGGGTGATTCATCGCGTTCCAGTGGTCTCGGGTGGGAGGGGGGAATAAAATCGATAGGATTAGTAATATCGGCAATCCTCTTGGTACATCGCCTTGAACACAGTTTTGATCCGAGGCATCTACTTCGCCCAATGCGGGCATCTTTTTGTCCACTCAGGAATGGCTCCTATAACATATACTGCATTGGCATTACAGCGCTGAACGATTTATTCCGACGGGTTGACGGTTCGGTCGCCGTCATCTTGCGGTCAGCTTCGTCGAATTGGCCACTGACTCGTCGTCTGGGGTTGACGGCGATCGGGTGAATTAAATTGATTCAAGTGTCTCGTGATAGTCCCCATGCTCGCAAGTCTCATTTCGGTTCTCCTGTCCACCGTGCAGGCCATCAAGGATTTCGACATGATTCGACCGGGCGATCGGGTTCTAGTGTGTCTCTCCGGTGGCAAGGACAGCCTCTCCCTGCTTCACTGTCTCCACGCCTACCAGGAAGCCTGTCTTCGGCGCTCGGACTATCCGTCTTTCGAAATGGGTGCTGTCACCGTGGACCCGGGCAGTTCGGCCTTCGATCCTCGACCCCTGATCCCGTATCTTAGAGACCTGGGCGTGGAATACCTCTACGAGGATCAAAGTGGGTACAGTATTTTGGAAATCCATCTCGTTGAGTGAAAGTACATACCTGGGCTACCAATTGGTCATTCAAACCACGTCATAGTAGTAGTATTAGTAGTAGTAGTCGTCATGACATTTTGCCCCGCAGCGACAACCGGTGCGGAAGGTGGTGCTTGCGGTGACGGCGAAAGACAGCTTCTCCACATCGGAACATCGACGCCTTATTTCTTCGTTGTTGGAGAGCTGGTCGCACCAGTCCGTTTTCAGTATTCGTCCCAGACCACAGGTATTTGAAGGCTGCGACTTGCTAAACCAGTGCGTCGTTGCGGTACATTGGTCGGGAGCGGTATTCATATGATGTCGAGACAAAGTTGGTCTTCGGTGGGTTTATCTGCAGCCCGACTGCCTTCACAAGGCAGCTTTTTCGGCCTAGCACGGCTACCAGGCAGCGTGGGATACCTAGACGTCAGCGAACTCCAGGTCGCCGATGTGTGTGTGTGTGCCCATCGTCGAAGAATCCTTTCGACCTGACTATGCCAACATCCAATTGCTTGCTCTGTTTCACTGTCTGTTGACGTCCATGCCCGAAATGCTTCCCGAACGCTGATTTTGGTTTCATTGCACCGGCATAAAACAGGCATGCGGGCGAGGCTTAACCGGTATTCGTTTCATGTTGCGATGGTGGTTTCTACGAGTTTTCTGACACCATTGGCCAGAGAGAGACCCACCAGCATCTGATGCCATCAGAGGTGGCATTGGGGACGCCGTACCTTTTGAAGAACACGACGTTTTTGAAACAGAGTTTGGTTGAATGTGTGCCTTTGGAGGTGTCGTGACTGGTAGCCATGCGGACTAGTTTGATTTCCGTGTGCGCAAACGGTTGCATAAACATCCAAGAAACGTAATAAACAGGACTAATCCGCTCGCAGGAGATGCCCACCGTAGTAGAAGGGAATTAGTGAACCTAGGCCCCATTAACCGACTCGATTTTTGGCCCTTTTCCAGACATAATCGGCAAAGCAGCCGAAATCAAAGAAAACAACTGCAATCGTTTATTCGCACTCTGGACCTGTTATGCGTATTTATCATTTTAGTATCTCAATTGAACAGCATCTTCTTTAATAAAAAACATTTTGAAGCTAAGAAAGCCATCATTTTCACGCTTCTTAATGCGGTATCGCGAAATACTTTAAAGTCTATCGACCTTTTATTTTGCGGTGGAATATTCCTTCGCAACGTGGATCTCTGCGTCTCACCCGGAAGCTTTTTTTGTGGCCCTGTGGCCCATTTCTGGTTAAATTTTCCAGCAACACCTAAGTCAGAAGATGTGAACCATGGGATTGCCTGCCGCTGAACACTGATCTACCATGGGAGCATTTAATCCCGTTTAATCTACTTCCTATAGTTTTCTGATGTCCTGCTTCCACAACGGCGCAATGAACACCATGAAAGCACACTACTCAATCCGGTAAGTAACTCCCAACCCCCAACTTTTCACATCACACTGCGCGAAACGCTTGGACGCTGGGTGGAAGTATCACCATACTTGGCTGCACGATAACCACTAAGAGCACGATAAACGTGTGTATTTAATGTATGTATGTAAGAAGGCGGGACTTATGGAGGTATTGATTGCATGTGGTAAGCGTTCACCGGATGCTCCGAGTGTCCATCTAGTGCTTCGATAACCCCCCCCTCTACTAAGGAGGCGCAGTAGTAGAAGTAGTGTCGGCGTTCATTATTGCCCTCTCCCCCCCACTATTTAGTGCCAAGAGCCTGCGCGTTATTCGACCCTTTGTCTACGTCCGCGAAAAGATTATCCGCGCCTTTGCAGAAACGGTAAGTCGTAGTCGTCTTCAACCACACCCAGCCAATTCTACACCAATTCAACCCCATACCCCCCCCCACCACCACTCTACATAGAGAGGCGTGTAAATCGTATCTAGGCATTGGCAGTTGCCTTATGAGTGGAGTTCCGCGGCAAGTACAAAGGCAACTCTTCTCATATATGGCACTCGTAAATTCATCAACCGCCAGCAGTAGTGGGATGCCAAGGCGGCTGACAAACCCAAGACGAGACGCAAAGTTCTCTTCTATCAGGATTTGCCACTGTGGTGGTGGTGGTCGTTCATTGTAAAAACCACATGGCGTTTGGTCGTGAGTATCTGGGCGGTTGGACTTATGCACCGAATGGGCGACTCGCTTTTAAGTTAGTAAAAAGCTTCCTCCACGAATTCCCTCTTGAAGGTTGCGAGGCGTGATCCGTTCACTAAGGACGTCGGTCGCATTTCGTTTGGCGAGCAAATATTGTGTTGTCATCCTACGAATGACCAACGTAAGCGTCATTTAAATGACCTTGACCCGAAACACCAGCGGAATTTCTTTTTTCTGTACCGTACCAATATGCGGGCTTTCTGACGCATAATTGGAAGGTGAATTGTTGTACTTGTTGCTTTTAACTGTTACACTGATCTGTCTGTTCAAACGCGATTTGGCTTTTGGACGAGGACTTTAACATTCAGAGAGTCACTCGAGTTTCTTTATTGGGATTTACTCACGGGTAGCTTGAGCCGTACCTGTAACTCATTCGTAAACTGCTGATGTTGAGAGTTATGGAATTTCCCATAGCCGAGACGACGATGAAGTTGACATCTGATCCCTGAACAATATGTGCTATACCACGAAAAACAAAAAAACCTAACTTTTTGGCAACATCTTGCATTCTTTTGTATTTTTTGTGTGGAAGGAGACGCCCATTGTCCCCAATTCCCTACACTCAGCAAAGAATCCGTCCAATTTCAGTTGACTGCCTTTGAATTTGTTAAATAAAACGCGAATAATTTAACCGAGTTTTCGTTTACACAAAAATAAAAAACAAGCACCATTGTCAAGATAGCCAATATAAAAAAACTAAAAAGAGCAGTTGCCGAGATAAAAAAAGATAGTTCGAAGGTCTCCTGTTAAAGCGTAGGCGACACGTAATTCGATATAGTCAACAGCAAGGGAGCATCACAGGTGACGGATATGTTTTCGCTGTCTGTCATGTTTGATGTTGATACTATTCCTTCGAAGTCAAGCTTGTCGTCATCTTCAAATAAAATAAGCCGCAACAAATCTTACTTAGGTTCCAACAAAGTCCTGTTGTTGTTGACTTTACGGGTCTTCCAATAGGAATTAAACCACAATGAAGACCTTTTGGGTGTCCTTCCAAGTCGATTTCATGTGAGCCCTATTGATATATTCATTACAAGAACAATACATACTTCACTCAAAAGAAAGGTTATAGAGGATTCGGTCAGAAGTAAAACGGGAACGTCTGTTAATTCTTTTGCAATGTATAAACTTTTAATGATCCCAAATTCGTGATCGGCACGACCACCACTCCCATAAAGTCCAACGATATAATCAATTTTTCTTGACGAAGGAGAGGCACTATGTTGTGTTGTCTCGCGTTTTACGATACGTTCACACATGATTACAAGCGCCTTCGTAAAATCAGTGGCATCCTGATCAGGCGTATGCACTACTTCAACGCCGACCTATGGGGTCAGAATGATAGGTGACGTACCATTTTTTCATAAAAGTCTTTAACATCTGGGCGGATAGAATCGAAGTCACCACTAACTACCGAAGGCTTGTGAGTTTCTCGGTAAGGGCTATCATATATTCGATTGTTAAAACCGTCAACATAAACAGACAGAAAGGCTTAAAATAAGGATTTATTTCTACATCTTACCATTGGGAAATATCTTTAAAAACGTTTTTTGGAGATCGTCAAATCGAGAATTAAGACAAATGACGCCAATAGAGGTTCCTTAAAATATGGTGGCAAATAAGGTTGACAAACCAGGTTGAAATATTGAGAAAGGTGTTAATTTCATCGTTAAATTTTTCGTAAACAAAAACCTAAACGTTATCACGATTTCCCGTTTTGGTTTGCAAGTAGATCAATTAGACGGACTGCTAAAGGTCGATGGCCGGCTTAAGTAACAATACAATTAATTGGTAAAACCAAACAAAATATTAAAAAAAATATGTTAATAATATATAAGACTAAATAGGAAAAAATAGTTTTTTATTAAATTTTTTACTTCTAATTAAAGTGTAAATCTAGAAAAAAAGATTGTTTCTTATTCAGATAATAATGATAATGCGGTTGAAGTAGTTATCCAAAACGCAACATATGTAGTGTCCCAGTGTGAACGTAATCTAGGAAAATGGGATTAGTTAATAGCTACCTGTATTCCGAAAGAGGGTGTCCCCAAACGTCAGTCAACTTCATGGCCGAGTGACCTTTAATTTGGAAGGAAGATCGGTAGAATTTGCACGCATCGTGTAAGTGCACTTACGAACAAGGATATAATAAGGAAATCGATAGAAGTAGAAGTTGGAACACAATCTGGTACGGGTCCTTATAAAGGGTAACTACCAAAATGGTCCATTGTGTGGGCGAAGGGAGTATGTCGCTGTAGGATAAGTGTAGGAGGTTGAGCGGCTGGGGTTGGCGGTTGTGGAGGGTTGGTAAAGCGAAAGGTAAACTGTGTGACGGGAGAAATTGAGTTGCCTCACTTTTAGTAAATGGTACCATGGAAAGATAGAAAGGCAAGATGGCCGCCTCTTATCCTATCATGTCGTGCATTACACATAAATATTTTAATTTTGCGGTTATCGTTTGAGTTAGACCATTTAAAGGTATTAAAAAATAGTAAAAGAGATATTCAGGCCAAGTGTCAAGGGACGGTAGTCTACACATGACCCTACTGGTAGTTTTTAATCGCTTATTTTAGATGGAGAAGAGGATCTAACAATAAACTTTCCGGCCAATTTAACGGGACAACACCATAAATTGTAGAACGACGCTTAACTAGGAAGATTGCATTTAAGAAGACGAAACAAATGCTGGTGGACGTTTCAGAAGCCCAGTAGGCATCCTTTATTACGGGGAGGGGTGGTATCAAATCTTAAACTTCTAATCTTTCCTCTGTGTTTGGTTGATGTTTTTTAGAGTGCTGAAATCGAATGGCGGTTGATTTGCAGATAGTGTTTTCGTTTGTTTGAGGTTCAAACGACCGACCCCGTTTTTGTGGAATCAACAGAAGACCACTATCCGAAGACGACTCTAGTACCTCAGAGACTGGCTGCCCAAGCTGTTGAGAATGAACATACGTCTTGCAGGCGTGGCATAAATTCAAGTCATCCGCGTGCTAGGGAGAATATATGGCAATATCGTCGGTTAGGAAAATCGTTCCATACTAAGGGATAAGTAATAGTAAGTTCTAACCTACCCTTTTATTGATAAAGAAAAAAACACCATTTGACATACCTTTTACAATTGAATCAATATATTTAAAAAAATAATGCTTCAACAATTTTTCATTTCAAATTTAATGTGCAATGAATTGAAGGGTTTCTGTATATTATTATTCTCTCTCCACACGGCCTACACATTATTTGTTTGGTTTTACTGCCGCGACATAAAGTATATACGTAGTTGCATCACCGATGTCTTCATCTGTTATCGAATCAATAAATAAATTGCCAGATTTTCTACAAGATTACGGAGAAAACAGTTCTTACACTGAATCTTATAAGAGTCTTCTTAAAGAACTCGAATTATCTGAGGTGGTCATTGGTTTATTTTTTTATGATTCTATAGGCGGAATTGTTGGAAGGTATTGTTTACTGTAAAATAACATTTACAAATAGTGCAACAAAGACAAATTATTCATAATTCCGAACTTCATGATTATAGATTGAAAAGTAACAGTTCATTACAAACTTTGATTCGTTTACAACTGGAAATTGAACAGATCGAACTAGGTAATGCATCGCTTATTCGTAACTGTTAGATATTTCGAAACAAATCGTTGATAAATATAAAGGTGACCACGAAATAGGGTTGCTTAAATCGATAATTCTCGACGTCGATAGGTAATTAGTTTTTGTTGATTACCTGTCTAGACGAATGGCTAAAGCCACCTCAAAGTATGCCAAATTTAAATCGCAACGTCAACAAAGTGGATCTGAATGCAAAGCTTAGATTGAAATATTAAGTCACCTTTATATTATTTCGATAAATTTATGAGGAATAAATAAAATATTTTCTAAATGTCGGAATGTTGTCTTACATAATTCGAGCTGAATTCAATGATAAAAGCGTTGTTCTCACATTTTATAATACATGGTATTCATGCTCGGCGTCCATAAGCGCCCTATGGCGTTGTTCAATGATCCATATAAAGTATCATCTCCGATAAGTCTTTTGGGTCAGTCATGAATACCGGGTAAACAAAACTTTCACGGTTTGTCACGAATTCTGTGGAGTTTAGAACGAAAAAATGTCCATTTATTGTTGCTTCCAAACAGACTGAACGCCGCGAGCACTTTTCCAACGGTTGCATTCGAAGCCTAACCGAATTGAAAAACACCAAAGGACAAGCTTCCCCCATTACCTCAAGCTCCAAATTGCCATTGATAAATTCTCGTGGTGTCTCGCCTGGTCTAAGGATTCTTCCACCGTGACTGGGTCATCACAACTTTGCAATCCACCAACCAGTGACCGTTAGATTTATCGCGAAGAGGTCCACAATGTGAAGCATTACAAATGCGGTTAGAATAGGACGTACGCAAACGGTCTCTGAGTTTATTCTTCACATATTCTGATACAACACAAAATCGGGATACACTAAAATTCAATTTATTGGTGGTCACCTTATATACACGAAGCGAAGAAGAACAAACAGTAAATAAGCGAGGTTTTATTGTGTTTTGGATTCAATACATAGATTATCCATTAGAAAATGTAACCATTTTTTATATTCTTACTGAAGGTTCAATAGACAGTACATCTTGTGGTAGGGGTAAAACTGTGAGAAACAGCAATTGCAATGATTCGGGGATACTTGATACGGCTTGACTACAATTTACAGAAAAGGACGAAATAGCAAACAGAGGTTGCCGAATACGTATGATACCACAAGCATAGCCGACGGTGGATCACAAAGTCAAATAATTTGGATTTCGGGTGAAGCACTCGGTTGTGTACGGAGCTCTTACCGACTATAATTCGATAATTAATAAGTCTAGCACAGCGAGTTACCGTTGGTGGGGTTTAGTCCCAAACACTTTATCACTTGCTGACAGGCGAATCTGTTAAGGATAGTGCATAATATTAGAGGGGTAAATCTCTCTTTTAAACAAAAGATTACATTAGGAGAATATGAGAAGATTTAACGCAAATGAACAGGAATGATAAATTACAAAATGATTCAGGAGGAATTTTCACAATCTTAATTTCCCGCGACGTGCATAAAAGCAACGAAGTTGAATTAATATAAATGCAGTTTTCTGAACGCTCTATAAAGAATATAAGTGGTTAACAGCAGTATAATAAGTAAGACAAGCTATTCAGCACAGAGACAACAAAAACACTACGTATTAATAGGGACGAGTGACCTCCGAGGATAATAAAATACATTGATGCAAATTGCGATGAAGTTGAATTAAACGGACATCCTCTGTGATGCACGTGACCCTTTTGTCTTTGTGCAGTGGGGAAACCGACCCCCTTCATACTCAGGCCGTTTGGCCACCGAACATACAGCAAAAAACCGTGATAGCATTCATAATAATAATAATACTAATAATTTTAGTGGCTTTATTGAGCTCACGAGGACCAAAACTTTCAGCATGAAACAAGTCAGTATAACAAGTATTCGATGTGAAAATTGTCTTTTGGTTCCTGCTTCACCTGCTCTGGTGAAACTACAAATCGGGACAAATAAGGAATGACCGAATTGCGATATGCCGCTGTTCTTGTGGGTATTGAACGGTATAGCCTATGCATTGGTCTAAGAGATTTACAATTAGATAAACTTGAGTATAGTGGATGGGAGGGGTCACTTAAAATACGAGCAGCGATTTGTGAACAATTATTGAAGCGGCGTTGAACGATGATTTCTTTAATGGAGAGAATAGGCAGACCAACAGAAAACGAGATTATTTAAAAAAGCTTATGAAGTGTTACAATGTCAGAACATTTTAGGCCGGGGAAAATTACTGAGGAACAATATACAATACGTGGAATTATACAGGCATGGACAAAGGTGTTTGTATGGCTAGAGCTTAAACCAAGTCTCATGAACCGGCGAACTAGGAAGCAAAGGCGACGGCATTCACCAAAGACGGCATCCACATGATCACTCAATGATAACCGACTATTAAAAATAACGCCGAGGAATTTCGATTTTGAGCTCGAAGCGAAATTATGGAGTGAAGGGATTTCGGGAGTCTCAACAGCGGCTGTCAGGGAAAATTTAATAGAGAAGCATTTTGATGAATTCACCAGAAGATCATTTTTCGAAGACCACTTGAATACCTCAGTGACTGCCTGCCCGAGCGGTTGAGAATCACCATTCGTCTTGTATGCATGGCATAAAGTCAGGTCATCTGCGTATTTTATTAGTATCACGTCGTTAGGGGACCGAAGGCTAGATGTGTTATAGTTAAAAACGAAAGGAGATAGCACTACGTATTGTAGTACACCGCAATTATTTGGCATGTAGGTGGCGGCTTCATTTCCGACTCTGACATGTTGACGTCGATTAGAAAAATAGTTTTGAAGCCAATTTATCAACCATTCGTAAGCATCACGCACACGGATCAGAAATTAGGACTTGAATAAACGAAGTTTTCAGCGTCACTACACACTTCAACTCTGCCGGAACCTCCCCACAAGCATTCCTCGCCAGAAGAGAATTTATGTCTCGATTATCCGCTGTCCTTGCCTTCTTGTTATCATCGACAGTATCAGCAAGAAGAATTCACAATGCCCTTTTAATAGGTTGATGGCCCGCTTGAACACGCCAATGCCAACATCACTTGTGGCATTTCGATACGAATAAAATGAATAAATTCAAGTGTTCAGTAAAGTCCAAATATCATCTAATGTGAAAATAACATCGGCTGAGTGTGTGGTGCGTTGACTTGGAAGATAATTTCCCCGCAAGTCATTTAAAACTGAATCTGTCGATTGTGACTAGTCAGTGCTACTTGAATGCCTCGGAAACGGCGAGATACGGCAATCAATTGACTATTGCCTTGCCAGCAACAAAAGAAATGGGTGCTTTGCGTGTTTTTTTAGAATCAAAAAATATTATCTTTCATAAAACATGCAATTGTTAATCTCTTTATCCACGTTTAGCGGATGAATATCGTCATTTACGTGGCGAAGTTTCGGGAGTTTAGAAAAAGTGAATGGATGTGGGTGTCCTTTTTTTTTTCTATACCCGCATTCCCGCAATCAAGCGAGCTTTCTGCGTGGATAAACGTTGCCACCCCCGGGGGGTCGCCCCACAAAGGAGTCATCGCCGCTTCAACTTTTGCAAGAATGACAAACTGTTCTGCGAAATCCACCGAGGCCGAAGCATATCTTATTCGGCGCGTTTTCTGGGCTGCTATTCGTAGCGTGTCCACACCCACGTCGAAGATACCATTAAGCGGGATTGATTCGACCACGCCAGCCAGACGCAACGCTTTCCAGCCGCTGTCGTTCACCGTCACGATGCCCAGGCTGGTGCCTTTGGAGCGTCGGTAAATCGAAATTAAATTAAATTCGGTGCCGTCAAGGCAGCTGTGGAGCACTTCGGCCGGCAGTCTGTCTACGGAAGGTGCCGCTGGAACCAGATCGGAACCACCATCCGCTCGAACCTTGTCTGCAATCGCCGTGGATGGGAAACTGCTGTCCGAGATACACAGGAAGTTGATGCATACTCCAGTAGGCTTGACAAAGTAAACAGGCAAGCAATACGCCAACATAGAGCAGTTCTAGTGACCATTAACATCGCGGGATGTCCCCGTCGTAAGCAAACTCTTAGAACGTAGACTCCCCAAATCGTCTTTCGCAATTACTCTCCACGTCTGCCTCCTTAAAGTTTCTGACAGTCTAAATATAGACAAAATGTGGAGAGATGAGGGTGGGGGCGGTGATGCGATAATGGGTTGTGGGTTGAATTGACTATTTTATTAAGTGAAAAATAAATTACTTTCGCTTAAAAGATTAAATCATCTTGGCATTAAATGGTTAACCAATTCCTACCTAAACTGGGCTTTAATTCTGAGTGCTTTATCTGTTTTGAAGAAGTTAGGGTTTGGAGTAAAAAAACGGACTGTTTAATAAATACGAATTCCTAAATTTCTCTTTGAATTTGCTTCTAAACTGTAGAGTTTGTAGTGACCTTAAACGAATACCATTATTATTATTATTATTATTATTATGTGTCTATGTATTCCAGACGCATGAAATTTATTATACTGGCTCCCCATTGACTAAAGCACGCCACAACACATCCTGTTACAGCAGTGTTTCTCAAACTGTGTGTCGCGAGATTTTTGAAAAAATATTCAAAAATGCTGGGGTTTTTGAACTCCGACATTTCTTTTCTAACTTATAATTCAGCTTGTATTTAAATTCAAATAGATATACGTTCATATTTGAATCTTATTTTAATCATTTTTTTATTTGTATTTGTTGTTACTGAATTTACCGCGTTTTATCGATTTTTTTCTAAGTGACATCATAGTTGAATTACTTCCACAAGTGAATATTTTGAGAAGCTTGCAACTGAAAAGAATCATCAATCGAACAAGATTACAAACTATCTCAAACTTCCTGAAAAAGGACTTGTAACAGTTACAGTGACGTGGATAAATTAAAACAACATCTACGACACCAGAGGCCGGCGTCCATTACCACGACACGCCCCACGTGTGTCCAGACAGGACTCGCCGCAACGGGCGATAGGCATCGCGCCTTGTCGACGTTTTCGGCCCAGGTCGGGCACTAACTATTGTGTGAATAATAAACAATATTATTAATTCCCGACCTTCATCTTTGGTCATCGTGCCATTCTGATTTTTGGGCTACGAAGTCTTCGCATCACAATAAGTTAACGCATTTCCACTTCAGAGAACAAGCATAACGTAAGAAATTAAGTTACATTTTAATTGTTAAAATTATCGAGAATTCGAAACAATTTCAGCGACACTAAATTTAAGAGAAAATTCTCAGCTCCCCTCACAAATATCAAAGGATTACAAAACCATCAAAATAGTTTGAAGATTATATTTCTTTGTTTTTAACATCATTGAAAACGCACATGATGGATTTGGCTGGCCTTTTATGCGCATTATAAAGTATATAAATTCGAGGGTTTTTTTGGCGTGTTTAAATGCTATTTAAAGGCCCATAATACTCATTTTTTAACGATCCTACACTGTCTAACGCTAGCGAAGCACACTCCATTTCTTATTGGTTATCCACATTCCTCAAACTCTTAGGATTGGCTCATGTAATCCTAAAAATGGAAAGCATCCCTTTTCTTATTGCTCCGCGCAAACCTTCACGTGATGCATGTTTCTTATTGGTCGCTTCTTATAGTATCCATAGAAGGTATTTAGTCTAAGCCTTAACCGTGGGACATTCTTGAGGTCATTACGATTCCTAGGAGTGTAGTGGTTTTCTAGCCTTCTAGTCAACAACCAGAAATATTTTACAAAAACAGACCAGGAAAAAACACTTTATAAATAACCATGTTTCGATTTTTATCGGTTTGCAGTGTCGATGTTGGCCCCCAAATACGGTTGTGTAGATGTATTTTGGTGCACATAAGAATGTTAATATTTTGTGAAAGAAACTCCACGCCCATTGCATTTAGGTAACATAAACTTCATCAACCTGCTGTTTAAAACACCCGACTAAAATTTACACAAGGGGAAATTCGTGCTTATTCCTGCGCCCACTTGAATTGGAATAGCGGTCCCTTTTAGCCTCTGTCGAACTTCAACGATAGGCCAGAGGTCTATTTCATGTGGAATCAGGCACAACTCGGTATACGTTTGACCTCAACACCTCAGGAGAATGACCTAAACACCTCCGGAGAATGATCTGCGGGTTTCTAAATTACGGAAAGTCACCTGACTAGGAAAGCGTGAAGGATAGCAAATCGAATAAGTAGTTGACTAACTAGTTTAGGCTTGCAGAACCCGAACAATTGTATTGCTACCATGGCACCGTACATGGGCCAATCACAAATCGCTCTGGCTGAAAACATTTGTATCCCACACCGTTCACAGACGACCCCTGCCAACACATAAATTATACAACCAATATGACAACGGCCCCTTAAATGTAACATTTACGAAGCTTCGTTTTGCTGGACGAGAATTGCTGGCCACTGTAAGTGCTCACAACATTTAGTGCCTAGGGGCGTTCCTTTAATCTTGTGCGCAATGAAAATTCCACCACAGAAGTTTATAGCGCTATTCAAAATTAACGAAATTGACAGTGTGTTTAAATACTGATATCAGAGACATATATAGATGGAGGGGAGAGGGAAATAGATAGATAACAGGGTAGAGGTTGCTCACGAAACAACCCGGTGGTATTGTCAATTGTTTGGTCGGGCAAATCACGCAGCGTGAGGAACAGCGCGGTATCCCGTCATGAGGAGGTTACCAATCGAAAACAGATGTCCAATAAGAGGATAATGTTGCTAAATGACGCAAATAAATGGCGGAATGTGCGTGTTTATGCAAACGACCATATGGACCCCACATGCTCTTGTTTTATGCCAAGTAAAAGCTATTTATAGGCAGCCAATCTTGCTTACTGTATCGGTTCACTTTAATAGGCAAAACACTGAAAGCCCCTGGTTTTATCTGTTAAACATCGTTCCCACTGGTTCCCGATGTTAGGAACTTTTCACACTCCGTAGGCATTTTAAAATAATCTCATTTTATGGTGTGTTATCTACGCACCATCGAAGACACTAATATTCATCGCCATTTCACTCGTTATTTTGCTTCACGTATTTAAAGTCGCCCCTACAATCCGTCTCAACGCAAAACGGCTTTACCTTTTTAATTCCCGCAAGAACGGCAGCTGCTGCATATCGCAACTCAGTTATTCCCAATTTTTTAGTTATACCACGGGAGTTGAAACATGATCCCAGAGACTCGTTTAATGCAGACATGTTTAGTCCTCGTGACCCGAATAAAGCGCTTACCATGATAATAATTATAATCATGTTAGATTCCTTCTAATAATGCCAAGTTATTATTCTTGTTTATTTTGTGTTTTCATTTAAAAAGTTTCTTCTCCATCTAACTCGTTGTCCCAATAAGTCATTTTCTCGATGCTCAAATGTACGGTGCGCTTACCGTTTTGAATTGTAATAATTTTATCTATTGAATTCGCCGCACTTGCCATCGATATTTCAACAGTGTATTCTGTCTTTTAAGCCCATATTTACACTGGCTTACTTAAGCCAAACTACCTTACTCGCTATTGGATCACTCACTCAAGCATCAGATCGCATCGCTGTATGAAGAATCGATCTTAACTCGGCTTTCTAACCTTAATATCCCCTGGAAGGACCCATTTTTTAAATCAATTCCCTCTTTTATACCTTCATTTACAGGAACCGTTCCGTTTCGCTTATCTGAGCTAAGAACATACCCAACGCGTGTTTGTCACAATTTCCGGGCTGGGAGATTCTACAATTTTTATTATCGAATGACTAATCACACCGAAAAATGATTTATGTTTTTCAAATTATTCCAACCCTCATCCCACGCTTGCCATATGGACGTCGTCATTACTGTGGTTCGCCAAAAGACGAATTGTTGGGCTTTAACACATTTATTCACAAAACATTCATATAGTTCCTTTAATGATCAAGTCACCTTTGACTACGAGAGTAGAAAAAACAGCGAGAGATTGTTAGACAGAGAGGTTTAGTGGCGCAACAAGAGTCATTATTGAATGGAATGTAAAACAGGGTGCTAAAAAATAAACAGAATCTCTCTTTTCGTCCCATCGCGAATAATGCGAGGTTTTCAGGGGTTGGGGGTTCCAGGGGTTGGGGGGAGGTGGTAGTGAGTCAAATCGATTACGCGGGCAAGGGAGAGACGTTGTCCTGCAGATACTCACACAGTGGATCGCTAGGATATGGTCTGGGTCATCATCATCGTCGTCGTCGTGTTATAAATGATAACCATAGAAAGTGCTGCGCGTGGAATGACATTTCACAATTACGGTCATGATGCCGTGACTGGTTTTTACAAGATGATTTATTGACATCCTCGCGACTTCAGAGACTTAGTCAATTGGGAGACAACACATCAGGGAGTATGAGAGGGAACGAGTGAAACCGATAGCGATTGAGCCAGCGACTCTTTATCAGCCTTCTTTATCGGCTTGGGGGGTCACGTGGAGATCTGCGAGCCCGGCGAGAGCAGCTGCGGTGATGCGATCAGTTGTTGTATCCCCGCAGGCGCCACTGCCACGCGCACTCTCAAAGCTGTAGGCATGTTTAACTGGATTTCCATCAGCAGGTCTAGACAGTTTTCTGTGAGTCATGTCTACAGGGGCGTCGTCAGCAATTTCGTCTTCGTCCAGACGGGCTTGTTTGACAAACTTCCTGTGGCTCGACGAGTGATTTTGCATCATTTCGCATTCCGGCCATGAACTCGGCTTGTTCTTGCTGTCGAGCTTACTGGAGAGACGGCGTCTTGGGTCGCCCAGTGGGAACGCAGATTCCACCTGGACAGGCGCGGTCGCTGCCATGACATGCTCTTCCTCCTCACCCCCCGGAAGCCAGGACGAAATTGGGGTCTCGACTTTATTATCCAGAGCTGCCAGGCACTTCCAATAGGGGGAGTGGATGTGGGCGACCTTTCGCAGCGTCTCAACAGCCGCTGGGTGCGGAGCGCGATTCCTTTCGGCATCGTGTAGTCTGTAGAGTAACGGGGCGTCTTGGAGGCCGGTCGTGCGCTCGTAGGTGGACCGCAGGAGAGCGCGTACGCAAGCCTCGGTGCAGTCGCAGAGGCTGCTCAGCTCATAGCCGCCTTCCAGACAGAGAACGACTCGGCCCCCCGAAATGTTCTGATTCGTCAGCAGCCGCGTCATCCACCCGAATGCTGCTGGACTGACGTTGTAACCACCGAGGCTTGCGGGATGCCCCGGCGCCGCGTCGAATCCAGACGAGACCAGAATCATGTCTGGCTTGAACTCTCGGGCCACTGGGAGGACGATAGTCCGAAACGCTGTCAGATATTCCGCATCGCCCATGACTATTCCAGTTGGCCAGGCAATGTTTATTGTAAATCCCGCGGCCACACCAACACCAGTCTCCTCCAGTGAACCGGTTCCAGGGAAGAAGGCCCCATCATCGTAGCGATGCAGAGAGATGTACAAAACCGTGGGGTCAGCATAGAAAACCGTATGGGTTCCGTTACCGTGATGCACATCCCAATCGATAATCATTATCCTCGTGATGAACGTCGGCTTGGTTTCGCCCGAGCAGTTGACCGTCTTGGCTGCCTTCTCCAGTCCAGTAAAGGAGTTATAAACTGGCGCCGTGTTGCCGTCGCGGCTTTCAGCGGTCACGGGCATCACCGCACGCACCAACTGGGCCCTGCGCGCGGCCACAGCCACAGAGTTGAAGTAGCAGAAGCCCATGGCTTGGCCGGGCTCGGCGTGGTGCCCGGGCGGTCTCACCAGGGCGAATCCGTTGGGCGACTGACGCAGAATGACGCGACAGGCCAGGTCGATGACGCAGCCGGCGGCCAGACGGGCGGCGTGGGCGGTGTGGCCGGCGGTGTGCCAGGCCGTGTCCGAGTCCACCCCGATGCCCCCACAGGGCAGGCGACACAAGCGCACTGTCGCCAGCAGCGCGGGGTCGATTCGCGACCGACTGGCGGGGTTACTGCCGAACAGGACGGTGTAGACGTCGCGGTGTGCCAGCTGGAGTTCTGTGAGGGCTGCCCGTCGCCCAGGTTGATGCTGGCATTCCGCGTCCAGACCGGAGGCCTAGTAAATAGCCCAACAGCAAAACAGTAGCGAGCTGGAAAGCATGTTAATGGTTTTGCGTCGATTGGGTAACCGTTTTATTGCCATCGCGTGTTTGTGTAAAAGTTCATACAGAACCACTTATGTCTGGAATGTCACCCACGCCTAATGCCACCCATCTGTATCCGCTTTATTAAGGTTGCAAAGAAAGAATTAACACGAATGCAGGAAATAACAACGAGGTAAATTTTGAAGACAAGCAAAGTTAACCTCTCAACAAATATCTATCGTTTGAAAACACGTGATGGCACCCCCAAACAAACTCATGAAGGCAGTTCAGCTTCTAGGGGCAGCGTTGGCCGCACTCAGCACGGAGTATCTGGAGTCTGAGAGACAGCACTGTCATTATCTCCAATGTTCTACAAGTAAACCGTTGTATCCCTACCTTGAAAAGACAACCGCGAAGAAATGGCAAAGAGTTTTCTGTCGAGGATTGATCATTTTTGTCCTAGGTTCCGATAGGGTGGATTTTTCAATTAGTTGGCGCGGCGAAACTGGTGGAAATACACCGGAATTACCAATCTATTAAGCTATTTTTAGTGGGCATTGCAAGTTCTCCCAATCTTCAATAACAATATTTTTTAGGAATTGCAATTACGAATTTGATGATGCCTCTGACCAAAAGGGAAATTCTCGGAATATGGGTCCCCTGCATTGGCATCCAGATAACGCCGTTTTATGTTTGAGAGATATCCGACGCTTTTTTTAAAAAACGTATTGACTTATTCAAAATTTTCGACAGCCAAAATGTATGTTTCGGTGTTCGATTTTTCATCCATGCATTTTATTCCACGCCCATGGCTACTTAAAATTCGGACACGACGAAAGTTAATTGAGTGGAATTCGCCTGTCGATCCAACTCTCGAAGAGTATTTTGATCTGAGTTCATCTTTTAAAGAAAGGTCACCTGAGAGGAATATCGTATGTCATCGCTACTGAAGCCTCTGTAGCGCTATTGTCCCTGAGTAACTCGCGCGTTTGAAACTTGTAAGTGAACCTATTCCTCGATCATGATAAGGGTTCTAAACTTTCAAATATTCTGAATAATTTTCTACGTCATGCTCATAAATCATGCACAATTTGATATTCTACGCGCCAATGCATTTTTTCTTTCGGACAGAACTCTTTCCAAGGACTGACAGTGTTTCGAAAAGCACCGTCATGAAACAAGAACCGAAAATTCGTTTGAACCCAGTAGTTAAGTCGGCGGAGCATTGAATCCATGTTGCAGGATTAGTTTAAATCTAAATTTAGGTTTTATGGGCTACAAGACCTGCGCATGCCTAGATTGTGCGTTATAAAACGGCCGTTTTATTTTAAATGGTCAGGTAGACTCGATAAATGCATCTAAGCTATTCGGTTTTTTAGGAATAGTTTTTTGCTGGAAAATTCAATGTTCTCGATAAATATGTTTCGAAATGAGGGCCGTTTTCAACTGTTGACGGGGGAGGGGTGACTAATTCCGACAGTACACGCAGTCATTCGGCGATTTCTTCATTTTTTCCGCCCCAATTCAGCGTCCCTTACACTGAATAACAATTGCACTCCCCCATCACGCATACGGGATTAACCCTCGAATCACCACCATGTATTAGTCCTCTCAATAATAATAATATAATAATTGTAGTGGCTTTATTGAGGTCACGAGGACCAAAACGTTCAGCAGTAAAAATAGGCAATATGACAAGTATTAGATGTGAAAATTGTCTTTTAGTTCCTATTTCACCTGCTCTGGTGATAATAAAAATCGGGACAAATAGGGAATGACCGAATTGCGATATGCCGCTGTTCTTGTTGGTATTGAACGGTATAGTCTACGCATTGGTCGAAGAGATTTACATTCAGATAAACTGGGATAGAGTGGATGGGAGGGGTCACTTAAAATACGAGCAGCGATTAGTGAACAATTATTGAAGTAGCGTTGAACGATGATTTGAAGTATAAAAAGTTTGGCAAACGGGAAATGGCGGCCATTGAAAGGCCCTATCCATGACCTCAAAGTCATGGAGCATCCCAAACGTATTTGGGCCACCATTTGTGCAAGTTCTTCCACTTTAAACGACGAGAGAGGCGTTTAAATTTCACCAAGTACACCTCAACTATGGGAGAAAAAATTATAAAAAATCCAGAAAATGGCATTGGGCCGTTTTTTATGATTTTGTCGCCTAGAACGAAACAAGATTTCTGCCACTTCTTCTTTCGGAGCCTCCTCTGCCCTCTGATGGCACTTATTCGAACTTATTATCCTTATAAACGACGCCCATCTACAACCTCAAGATCAAAGATCTGTAAAAGGGACATAAAAGGAAACAAACATTTGATTCCACTCTCATGTCATGCCACCACATGTTAGACAAATTTGAATAAGTTTTTTGGATAATTACGTCGACGACAACCAATTGTCTAAGAAGTGGTAATACCGTATCGACGGAAAATTCGAGCCCAATTCATTCGGAATTTACACCCACAGAGTTCCGCATTCCTATGGCATCTGTTGTAACCAGACAAACCGTTGTCGCCATTTGACCATTGCTTTCTCCCTTTTCCCTAACAGATAGGCGACGCAATTTTCGACTCAAGCCAAATAGGGAAACACCTTACGTCTGCCTGGAGAACGAGTTTATTCACTTGGCGACTGGCACGGACAGAAGCTTTTATGATCGCCATTATGATGGAAATTTATGTTTGTAGGTATATACTGGGCTTTCTGGTGTCATTCCTAGACGACGACAACAACAGCAACAACAACAACAACAACAACAACAACAACAACAACAACAACAACAACAACAACAAGGGTCTTTTGGGAAAGCAAAAGTTTTTTGTTGATATTGTATTTTTGTAGCTGTAAGTGCAGCCGTGTTGACTGTCCCAAATTATTACCATGAAAAAAAAACCAACGACATCACAAATGTGTACCATTTCATTGTTTATGCAACAAAGAGCATTAACCCAGCAACGGAGGCAAGATAACACGTGGGATTGTGGTATGCAAGGCAGAGCAGTAGTAAGAATAAAGGGCGAACGTGGACGCAGAAGGTGGACAAACGGTTTTTAGGCGTTTTTTAAATGTCGTGACGAAATGGTCACAGGGGAACGCGCATTCCACCCCCCGCCACGAATAAAACGAAAATGGCTCAAAACAACCGCAAACAACCGCCGATCTTTTGCGAATGGCGTAACGGTAATAATCAAAGTAATCCCTATCAACATTAGAGGTAACAATAGGTTACATATGAAAGCCATCTCCCTGTTAGTGATTCACCACTTCCGAAGAAACTAAAAATCTGTAAAAATAGGGATTGACCGACTTGCGATATGAAGCTTGAAGTGAACAGCATATTATGATTTAAATGGTACCGGCATCCACGAAGTCCCCGATGCCGTAAAGCATGGAACTTTAAAACATTATCCATTGAGCATCATAAAGATCTCTCGCAATCGTCAATTCGGCCAAAGTTGACACTCATTTGCCTTACTTTCTCCAAATTGATCGCAAAAATACGGATCGAGATTGGTCGGGTGTTACACACACGGCTATGTCGCAAACTGCTACTGCAAACATCCAATTAATATAGTGCCTGAAGCGTACAATGGAACTTTCCGGAGCATTGGCCCAGTTTCAAATTCCGCAACATGTTCTCATTTGAAGTCGCTCGTAAATGTTTTAAAATGCAACATTGTAATTTCCATTTAATAATTCGTTTGGAACAACACCGCTTAATATAAAGAGTGGCTTAATAATTCGGATTTTGTCATCTGAATGTCCTCATCCCGACAACGATATCCGGGGCGATATATATCAGTCAGAACTCTGCCCCAACCGATTGGCGTTAGTATCAGGAGGGCTCATTGTGAATGGCCGTTTCGAGGGAAAAGCGTGGCCGTGTTTTCCACTGCTCGGGGAATTGAAAACATCAGCCGCAAAGATAGAGAATACGTGAGAAGGCAATGCGCTCTTGTTGAGAGGGAACATAGAGATTCTGTTCTGCCACCCGCATCGTATGACGCACTTGATTGCACAATGTCTAGAGGCGTCACCCCCATGATTAACACGGGTGGTAGTGGTATCGGGGACATCACCTGGAAACCCTCTATTCCGCAGACCCTTTTGTCGCCGCATGCATGACGCCGGCTCGCATCATTTGGTAGAATTTGATTGGACTCTTACCCGAAGACGCTGCCAGACAGCGACAAGGCGCGAGGGATTCTCTGGGTGGTTGGCGTCAATTTGGCAGGTGCAACGATGCGCCAACATTCCCACATCGTAGGCCAGCACTGTGGTGAACGCAGTACTCTAGATAAATGGAGAATAAACAAAAAAACGTAATCACTGATGTTTCCCGCTGTTCTGTGATTGGTTCTGCAAATCGCCGCCTTTCTGCAATAAGCCCATTATTATCGACCACGTCACACACTCATTGTTCTCTGATTGGTCAACGCCAATAATCGCTTCACATTGGTCCACGCATTTAAACACACACTGATGACCTACGATCTTGGTTGCCTTCTCTGTGAGTATGGTTGTCTTATCACAATTTAAGTAGCGATTGCTTAGACGGGTTGGCTCTATCAATTGCTACAAAAGTGTCGAGGTTTGCTCTTGTGGCATTCTCACCCCCCCCCCACCCCCTCCAGCCCTCCCCCCAGAGGATAAACCGGCTTAATGGATCGCATTTCCATTAAGAATCTTGGCACTATTGTGCAGCTCGCGGAATCCCCAGAGGCGGGTGAAGTGGCCACTGCAGCCTCACCAAAAACGGGGCTCCCACGCGGAACCGGTGCTGGTTTAGTTTCGGTTTTCGCCACACCATCGCGAAGTCGAAGCGCCCGGCCTTTTTAGTGGGGCCTGACCTCGCTATTTGTGAGCTGTGGACGAAGTTCAGGAAATAATAATAATATAATAATAATATATTGGTAGACAGATTACTGTTTATTATATATATACCCCCCTAAAAAAGGCATTTATTAACGGACATATATTATAAGTTAAATATGATTTGTGTCAAGGCATTAATGAATGTCTCTTTCATTCCCATAATAAATTACTCTTCTCTCTTTGTTTCCTATTGGATTATCTATTCCCCCAATCCAAGACACGATAATTAATTGCTTGTGCTATCTCGAATATCTCCTTTATTCTAGTCTATCTGGGTGTAAATCTCTTCGACCAATACGTAGGGTATGCTACATTTCGGGCTCGAATTTTAGTTTCACTCAAAGTCAGTATGCAGTACCATAGCTGTTGAATGCTGAACGCTTTTGTCCTCGTGTGCCTTAAGGAACAGACAAACACGCGTAGGTGAAAGGTCACCACGTCGCTATCAACATTCACACACACACGCATTCCCTCATTTGCCTGACTGCCCTTAACCCCCTTTATAAATACCAAATCACTCCCATCAATAAATGAGGCGGTTTAGGTCAACTCTGTAGAAATTCTCTCATCGTCTCTCCCGTTTGGTGGGTAGCATGGGTCATAGCAGTCGACCACCCTCAGCTTACTTTTGCCCTCAGCAAACCTGTCTTCTGACTACAACTCACCTCGACGGTTTCTGTTGTGGTCCGTCTGGCTAGCGTCACCACGGGACTGGACGCTGTCCTCTCCAACAGAGGGCTTGCATTGTGAATACTTTGTACATGCAGATCGCCCGGTGCTGTCGGGGAGGAGGAGGAGCGATCGCTGGCCGCCGACGACTCGTTTCTGCGCAACAAAGCGAATACCCTCTTTAGTGCCCGCAAATTCGCCTACATGGTGACAAACGCCTCGCAAACCTAGCTCCTCATTGCGATACACAAGCGCAGGCCCACCGGTACACTGGCCACAAGGTCGCACACGGAATGCAGGCTAAATACAGCTGTGTACGCGCGCGCACACAGCACGCACGCACGCACGCACTTACACACACAAGCTTCTCGCCCGTGTACGCACGCAGCATCATAAATATCGCTCGTCTTTCCTCCGCTGTCACGTGGATCGTAGCCTCGAGGCAAGAGTTTAATTAGCGGTAAGATGACGAGAGGAAGGGGAATAACAGATTCTTCGATTAATGGAAATACAAGGATACGTGGGAAAACATATGGTGACTATTCGATTATGATAATAATAATAATTATTATTATGATATTCCCTTATTAAGGTCGCGAAGATCAAGACATGAATACCGGAAATAACGATGAGGTACATTTTTTTAACAAAGAAAATTAATTCCTCCACGTATATAAAGCTTGGCAAAGGCTTAATGGCTGCTCTACCCATAACGCGCGTCCACAAAAAAATTGGCGGTTTCCCCACCAGAACCTTTATTTCTTAATTGGTACATCTGTAACATTAATGTCCAATGTTGCAATAATTTTGGTTCACCTTCAGATGAATTAATAACACTAGGATTACTGATGGCAGTGTAGCGCCGTGCATCAACCTCTGATGGAGTCAAGGTATTGCAGCACTGTCGAGCCTAGTCTGGCAATTTTACGAAAAACGAATGTAAGGATAACCAAAATATACAGCCCTGATCCCAGACCTAAAATACAACCTATGGGTTGCCACTGTCTCCAGGATTGGAGAGATTTGGTGAATACAAAAAACTTCGCAAGGGCGTTAGCCATAATTAATTAACTATTGAATATTCATGTACACTAACTTGGCCTCATTGCAACGCCGAGTCATCTGTGATTCTGAAATCACTTCCATTCCACCTTTTTGTAGATGAGTTTCAGTTCTTCGCGTTGAATCGAGTGATTCTAATGCCCGTTTCTCGGCCCCAAAATTGTCTGTCTGCAACATTTTTTACCGAGGAGGCTCCTACCCGCGTTTTCTGCAATGCTGTCACCACCCAACTCGTAAATTATTCTCTGTCTAAGCGTTCTTGTCAATGAGTCAATGCCGCTTCTTTGCCTATTCCGAAACCGCCCAATGCTAACTCATCTGCATGTTTGAAACGAATCGAAAACGCCTTCATTCCAAATGGAGTACACATTACCGGCAATTATCGATCCACACCAGTTTTCTCATTAACCAAATAGAAGCACTCTGGACGACCTTGTGATGTTCTCCCAGCCTCTTCTTCCTCCCATGAAAGCCGAAAGCTCCCATTTCCTAGAGCGGCTTTGGGAAGACGCAATTGGGGGTTGGTGAATCAGCTGGTGCACTTCAAAGCACGACGCTCTCAACCTTCTTGTCCAATCACCGAAATGATCCAGTCCCAAATGATGAATATACCAACATGCGTGTTGATAGCGTTTCAACGCCGATTAATGTACTCGCCATTTCGAAAAGCATATATAGTTGAAGCGGAGTTTTTCCGAGTCTATCTAGTCTACCTTAAAGTGTATAAATTCGATCAATACCCCGGATACACCAATTATTTACCACCAAAACGGCTTCAGATTGCTGCAAATCGGTCCTGCTACCAACAAACCTGGTTTCAGTGGCACGCAAGAACAGGTGAAACAAGAAGTTTTCGTGCGTAGTAAAGCATCTTTCAAGTTTGGGTGTCGTTTTTTTATTCAAATTAGACACCCACTTTGAAAGGGAATCAGCATCATCATTATTATCATCCGCTTGTTTATGCATATAATAGTAGGTCTACGATTTATGAATGATAATTACAAATTGCAAATTTCCCCCACACGCACGCCTGAAGATATTCATTACTTTGGAGTACAATCGCCCGCCCGTTCAACCAGAAATATCACTGTTGTTAGGGAAATCATTGAAGAAGAACAAAATGTGTCAATTAAACGGCAAGGATTTGGGTTTTAAGCCATAACAGTTTTAGTTGCTGCAAGAATGGAGGGTAATTGATCATCGACAACGCAGGATCGACATCTGTGAGGAAATTTGCAATAAATAATTTATCATTCACTCTATTATTTATCTATCAATAAATGGAAGATGATTTGTCATTCAAAATGGGTGTTGAATCGGAATTTGAAAAACAATCGCTGACGTGAAAGACCCTGGTGTAGATTTAATGTTGACTACTGGACGTTGTGGTCCTCATGAACTAGATGAACTAGAGATATTCTATTAATTTAACACTTGTAAAGTTGCTTTAATATTTTATGGCCAGATGGGTTTGGTGTGTAATACTGTAGCACTGCTCGTTGTTATTATTAACTGCTTAAACGGCGCAGTTAGTGACCCACGTGATCTCAAAACAGTAATTATGGAGCAATTATAAAAAAAACAATGAAATTCATACGCAAAATAGCGAACTATAATTTAATTACTGCGAATCTGTTATCCTTTGTTGAAACATTTTGTGACGCAGGCCTTTAAAATATCATGAAGCAAACAATAAACAGTCTTCGGTTTAATTTTATAAATGCGCTTTGACAAAAACAACAATTTGTCTAAGCACACTCTGATTAATTAAACGTAAGCGCCAAAATTAAAATCCCCCGCTATACAGAAAGTATACACGCCACGAAATGACCAATTCTGCTAGAAAGCATCTGCTTTACAAACAATGCGTGAAAAAACAACGCACTTTTCGAGAAGCTTCCGCCGCAGCTGCTGCAGCACCTTGCTTCGCTGCTCATCCCCAGGCGCCGTCATCGATTTTCCCGTTGGTGACCTTGACGTCAACGCCGCTGCTTCCATGGCTACAGCCGATGCCGCCGACAGGAGACCGCTCCCGCTGCCGGGCCCACTTTCACAGACGGTGCCCCGTCCAAGGTTCCCCGTGAGGCGAATCGGGGCGGAGCGCGTCCGACTGAGGAGGCTGGAGACGGGCTTGCATCGACGATGTGGTGCCTGATTGTTCGACGCCGACGAAGACAACTGTCTGCCGCGGTTCTCCGCATTCCTCTCGCCTCTCCCCTCCTCCGTTGCTGTTGCTGTAGGCGGTCCAGCGAGTTGGTGCTCCAGACACTTGGGACTGCCCCCACGAGTGCTCTTGCCCTTTTCGTGTTTCATGTATTCGCGTACAATCTTCAGGTAGTTTTGGGTCGCCTTAAGCAGGCCTCCGCTCATGGCCCCGGGATTCGAAACAAAAGCGCTTAAAAATTCTTGCACGGTGTCACTATCCTCTCCGACTGCTTTCTTCGGCGATTCGCTCATTTCCACATCAATTGAAGCGATCTCTTCGGGGCCTTCCATTTTCGTAGACACCTCCATCGGAGAGACCGCTGTTTCAACAGAATGCTTTTCGCGGTCGTTTTTCTCCACGGTAAGTTGGGGGAGAAGTTGTGGAGTTCTGGAGGGGGGGTTTCGCTGAATCATGTCGCCGGCCTCACTCATGCTGCGGGCACTGTGGTTGCTGCTAGCGAAGTACGGTGCCGAATTTACCACCGCTGCGGCAACTGCCAGTGGATTGACGGTTCGCCTTTCAATTCGACTTGATTTGTGTTTCAGACCTCCACCGGGTCCGCGAATCTTCAGACTCGGTTCAGACATTGTTTTGCGGAGCTGAGCGGAGTCACTTCGCTGAGCGCTTAGAGCTGCCTCGATGCTGGATTGCGTATCACTTCTCCCCGTCGACAAGGCCATCAGCACCCATGGCGGGACGTTTCTAAGGGGCTGTGCCCCGGGAACCTCGGTTGACCCTGCAGAATCACGCGCAACAGCCATCTGACCCGCCGCGAAAATCAGCGGCGAAAACCCAAAACTCGCGGGAAGTGTCGATTCGGATTCCGTCGTGTAGGAGTCCCGGTGGAACGAACTGCTCATTGCCGTGAAACAACTGCGCTCTTCGTCAGTTTCCATTGAAGCCGAGACCATGGAGGTGCCCGCCGATTTACTGGCTGCAAATTCTTTACCGCGCCTCTTATTTAAAACGCAGTCTTTCAGGCGCTGACGCACGTGAGTAGACACGTGAGATCGCGCAACAGTGGTCGTGCCAGTTGTTATGCTTCCCGAGGCAATCGAGGGCACGGAGACGTGTGGCTGTCGCCCAACGGACCCGGTGTAGGACGATCCAGAACTTAGTTGGCTGGATCCCGATGTTGACTTTACCTGCTCCGAGCACGAGGTCATGTGGGCGGTCGTGGCCGAGGTGGAAGCGAAGTCGGAGTGTCTGCGTTGATCCGGAGCCAATCCGAGTATGCGGGCTGGCTGCGTTTCGCGTATATTCAGGGCGGCGGCAACTCGGTCGTAGATCGTGTTTGCGCCTCCCCCAACTCCTCCTCCACCTCCTCCTCCTCCGCCTCCCACGCCTCCTCCACCCGTCTTCAGGGAAGCTGTCGCCATGTTGGGTGGAAAATCGCGGTCAACCGGGACCGATGTGGCCACTATGGCCTCAAGTTCTAACCTTTTTGCGAGTGCACTCAACGACGATGATCGCTCGTAATCTTGTAAACACCTTTTTGTGGAAGATTGCGGTTGCTGTCGGGCAGAGGCAGTTGGACTCACGTCAACCGGGGCCGTCTTTAAACTGGGCGGTGCGTCTGTGGGGTTGAATGGGTGTTTATTAACCTGCATGGATGACGGTGATGGCTGCGTTTATTGTGTCCATCCCAGACTGGCGAAGTGTTGCGAAGTTTTGCCTTGCGCTCTCCAATACGACTTTTATCCTTGCAAGATAGACGGAATAGCAAAATAACTATACGTAGGTATGTGTGTGCGGTGATTATGTGCGAAATGCGTACGGAGTAGGAAATAACCCTTAGGAGTCGCAGTGTATGCGGGCAGGCAAGAGGCGCGCCTACACGGTCGTACACACACGTACGGTGAAACACACGCGCTCACTGGCTAATCCCTCTAAGAAACACCTCATTGGTCGGCCAATTACGAAGGCGTGACCTTGAGGGCCGTGGCTAAATATAGCTCACTGGTTGGCATTTCGTTGGCCGAGTGAGGAGGAGGAGGAGGAGGAGGAGGAGGAGGAGGGGACGACCTTCTGAAACGCTTCTGCTTCTATTTTTGGCAGGCCTCATTAAACCTTGGTGGACGCCCACTTCTGCTTCTCCGTTGCTATGTGTTCCTTTAATGGGGGCAGAAGGTGTCGGCCGGAAAGCACAGATGCACTAAGTCGGTTCTGGGTCTGGGGGGCGCTTATCTAATTGATGGGCACAAGTGTTTCGAAATGTGGGAAACCGGTGCAGGCGCTCGGTAGCTGGTAACGGCGTGCGGCCCCGGTGACGTTGGTTGGGGCAACGAGAGTTCTCTCTCTCCTCTCCATGGCCCGAGGAGGGGGTGCCGGTGGAACTGGGATCGTGGGGTTTGATTTATTTATGGCAGGCGAACCAATTGGAATAAACGGCGGATGAACATGAAAGTAGAATTGGACAACAATTGTTTAAACGGGGTTCCTTCGTGCTCTTTGTAAATTTTGATTCACAGCCGTTTTTAGCTGCTGCATTCTCTGATCAGAGAATAAACCAGCTTCACGTTTGTTTCTTTGTTGACTCTGGGGAATGTTTTAGAGGTGGCGTCCACAGTTTCACCCGAAGGGGTGGACTAATTCGCGACATCATCATTTTCCTCAACCCTGCAGCAGCCCCCAAGTCTCTGAGTGATTACAGACCATAATATAATATAATAATAATAATAATAATGGTATTCGCTTTATTAAGGTCACGAGGACCAGAACTTTCAGCATTAAATGTTACAACAGACAAAAAATATATAAGAAGTTGCGATTGTACATAGTAGGTGTAAAATAATTGAGCAAGAATGAACGAAATAAAACGGGGTAAATTTGCAAGAAAGGCAAATTAAACCCTTGAAGTGTACGAAGTTTGGCAAACGCGTAATGGCGGCCATTGATAGGCCTTTTCCATAACGCGCGCCACATGTTTTGGTGGTTAGTCTCGTCGCTCTGCTGGTGAGGCACCTGGGTTCGACCCCCAGGTCAGGCAACCACGGGTGGCATTAAAGACGCCAACTATTAAAATATCCCGAGAATCTTCACGGCAAACAGACGGCGTTTCCTCTAATGGGAGATTTCGATTTTTTTATTCACTCACGAACAGAGTGAGGATTCTGACCGCTTGACAGTCGGGCCACAGGAGCTGTTGATATCGTTTGAAAGAATATTACATCCAAAGACGATTCTCTCGCAAATTTACCTCGTTGGTATTTAGTTTATTAGTGTTCACGTATTCTTGCTCTAAATATGCGCGTCCAGAAGCCCAACAATCGATCAGCTGCGGTGGAGACGGGAAGGTCACGTGAACCCCAAAAATGGGGATTAAAAATACGCTTTTGTGTCTTCTTTCTTTTGGCACGGAAATAGGTGATGACTCGTTAAATCGTGTGCACAAAAATCGCTGTCTCCTGATTTTGTGAATTATTAAATCAATAAAAGTGTTTGGTTTATTTCAACAATTTTATTCAAAATATTTGGCGGCTTCGATGCATTCGTAGAATAAATTATTTAGACTCGTTTGGGGGATTAAATGCCTCACAAATCCCAACGCAAGCTAATCCGACGGTAGCTATGGTTTTTGGCGCGCGTTATTGATAGTGCCTTCAACATTTCGCCAATACATGTCTTCGATAAATAACACGACGCCAACATATTTAACAACAACGAATACAACCCGGTAGGCCTGGGTTCAACCTTCTCGGAACTAGGCCAATAATGGAACCACCTTGATTTCACCACAGAGAGTCAACAACAACAACAACAACAACAACAACAACAACAACAACAACAACAACAACAACATATACGAGAATACATACTCTTTTAGATATGTCTACACCGTTTTGTCAATTGAAGTTTATTGGTGTGGTTCTACACTGTCTCGTTACGGGATAAACTAAATCCTTTGATTTTTTTCTTTACCTTTTTTTCTTTTTACCAAGTCTATCGTTTGGTTGGTTCGTTTAGCGACTGGCTTCGTTTTTGTCATTCTACCCGATATAGATTTGAAAAGGCTTTGGAGCGAAGTAAAAACAGAGCCCTCGCAATTTCAATTAGTTTTGTACTGAGAAAAGCAATGGTTGCGAACTCGTCAAACCAATGGGGTTATATTTCCATTCCGTGATATTCAAAAATACTTTAAATAGCCCAGTCTGTTACGTTCTACAAATAGCCCACCTCCACACTGCAACACACATTGCTGCCCACGCAAGGCTATTTTTAGCCCAAATGCGTCCAAATACGAAGACGCTTTTTGCGCATTGCCTTGGAACCAAATGAAAAGAATTCTCTTTCATCGAAAAACGGGACAACACGGGCGGTTTTTTAAAACGCAAATCGAAGACGTTATTAGTAATTGACCAGAATTTGCAACGCATATATTAATATGTAAAAACGCCAATGGTCTATTCTGCCGTTGGACCCAAATTCTTAGTGTCTTAGAAACATTTTTTCTTCCTATTCTGGTTATGAAAAGCCATACGGTTCTCCAGAATCCATTTGGCTAAAGTTACTTCGATAAAGCCGTTTTTTTCGATCCCGATGACCGCACCAGGGTCGATTGCATTGACTTATATTTACACGTATAATTTGAACAGCTTATCAGAATTAACTCGTTTTTCAGATCGAGAAATATTTGTATCTGCCTCGTGAATACTATGTGACGTATTCTCGTGGGAGGCACCTGATCCATAAAACAAGGGGATGGAAATGGTTTTCTGTAATGGTCATCGATCACGAAACCATTATTATTATTCCGCTAGCGGATAAAACGGCTTGATGGGTGGCATTTCCATGAAGATTCTTAGGGAGTATTGTACAGACAGCGGTGTACCTAGTGCAACTCAGAGGGGTCGTCTAATTGGCCACGACATCATCCAACACAAACTCGGAACTCGGGCTTGCGAAATTCCCGTCTCTGCCACCTCGAAGTCGTCGGATTACGGGCAAACGACGCTGCTCCGGCTTTTATTTGGTGACCTGACCTCAGTGTCGTAACCGGGGTCACTCACGAACCAATAGTGCTGGATGTTAACCACAGCACCATTTGACGTTTAAAAACAAGGATAAAAATCAACGGATAATGTTGATTTTGGAGTTTGTTTTATTAGTTTTTATTCAACCTGAGAAAGTTTAATTTTAGTTTAGCTTATTGCACTGGACCAGAAAGCTCAGCATGAGAATTTAGCGCCGCATTTAAATTGAGACAGACCGTAAAAGAGGGATGTAATGGTGATGAATGATTGTGCATGGATTGAGTGCAGAAATAATTAATTCCAAAGCGAAATTATTTTAAAATGTCTTCTTGGGTTTAAAAATTCAGAACAAGGAAAAAATGAACACATTGAGACGGTTTGAGCTGAAACTGTATAGTAGTTTACTAAATACCAGATTTAAGAAAACTTCGAAAATGCGATACAGAATTGTTGAACCTCGCTGTGGGAAATACTGCTGATGATGTTAGTTTGCGGACACGAGTGTGTTTTATATTCATTTGTAAAGAACAATTCATTTTTCTCAAAAAACAACTATGCATATAAAAATATGCTTGAATACATGGATGTGTGTTCAGTAATGTTAAAATTATCTTAACAATAATGATATATATAATAAGAAATTTCCGTCGTTTTATTAAAAAAAACAACATTCAATTATGAATAGAATTTTCTTGATGTATAAAAAATTGGTTTACGCGGGATCATACTTACGCGAAGAAATGTTTATCGACATGTTAACTGTCCTACCATAGTGTAATAGGATTGTACGGAGGGTTGAATTAACCCTTGAATATAGAATAGACGAATTGTCTGTATTACCGGTATAACTCAAATAGCCAGCCGAGACCTTTACAGAATAATAACAGGTGCGGCAAAGTCGAATAGAATAGTCTGAAAAGTGCCGTACAATACTTAGCATAGTAAAACACTATTAATAGTTTAAGTTAGCAACCACCACACATAGGCTAGCCTACCCGTTTTGATCGGGGTTATTCCTATTTTAATTCCTACTTAGACAACTCGTGCCAAACAAACGGAAGAAAGTTTCACCAACACCTGCCATAAAATAATCTTCTTTTAAATTAACCTTGGTATGTCGGTAACAACCCATTTCATCGAGCCAGTAAAATTTCTCTGCGGCAACGACATACCGCCCCGTTTCCTTACTGACTTCTCTTTAATTTCTCCATGGTTTTAATCGTTCAACGGTAAGTGCAGTATCTGTGTTTAAATCAATCCGTTCAGAAAGAGCTTAACCAAGATATATGGATATCAATATGGATATATAATAACGAAAATGTATTAGTTTGGATATGAGAGAAGCTTTGGATAAAAATAGGACAGGTCCTTATAAAGGGGGGGAATACCAGGCTGGTTAGTGCCTGGGAGAGGGGATGTCGGCTGTGGATGAAGGCAGCTGTGAGCCTGTGAGACTGTAAGAGATTGTAAGGCCTCCTGGTGAAAGAGAGAGAGAGGAAGTTGCTCACTCTTGATGAACCAGGTAGTTATTGTTGCCGCCATAGAAGATGGACATCCCGTTGAAAGACTGCTGCACCATCCACACGGCGACGTAGCATTGGCGCATGCTACGTATTAGGAAAAATTGAAACCCGTGCGGTTGTGTAATCATACACTGGAGGAGAGGTGTCCTTACCCAATCCTCAGGTAGAATACGGTCTTCCGTACTCGTGGAAAGGAGAATCTACTGGAGAAAGGTTACGGTTAGGTCAGTTCCGTGGTCGGAATGGATGCGAAAGTGCCACGTGATGCCAAGTTGCATCGTAAAATGTAGTCCTAGGACCTCATTGAAAAACTTGAGTGTGTGGGCTGATGTAGTTATTAATTTGACGTGAGGTTCGTTACTTCCGACACAAATGTAGCGTTTGCTGCTGCAACCACACCCCGCTTCGCTTCGTCTAGTTTTAAGACCAGCTTCTCTTCAATTTTGCAAAAAGACTATCACTGTATTGTTTTAATCATTCAGCAGGAGGTACACTAATCGTGTTTAAAATTCTCTTACTAATAATAATAATTTTAGACGCTTTATTGAGGTCACGAGGACCAAAACTTTCAGACTAAAACAAGATAGTATAACATGTACTAGATACGAAAACGGTCTTTTAGTTTCTGCTTCACCTGCTCTGGTGAAATCCAAAATCGGGACAAATAAGGAATGCGATATGCCGCGGTTCTTGTAGGTATTGAACGGTTTTACCTCAGAAAGACCTTAATTCAGAAAAAATGTTTTTTTGTTTCTTGTCAATGCTATTCGTTTTATTATGGTCACGAATGCACCAACTTTCAGAATTCAAAATTTCAAAATAAATAATGTATTAATCGTTGGAATCATTCGATAGAAATAATCGTTCTGTATAAATAAATACGGACAACGGCAGTGTGCATTTGTAATCCACAATTGTTTTTGGACGGAAATGGTTGGTGCCAGCTTGAATGATTAAATTTTGAAAGTCGCCAGCTTCACATCAAAATGAGCCCGTCCCCATTGGTTCATGGCGAAGGCTGCGGAAGAAGAGATACAAAACGGCAAAATCAGCGTTTGTTTGATTGGTGTGTTTATAAACCGCGAATGGCGGTTCATTCGTAACTGGGTCGTCTATTGGTTTATTTGAGGTTTCAACGAGGACGCCGTCTGTGACGAATCAATGAAAGAGAGCACCAGGTAGTTGAGTCACGACAAGACAACATATCTATCGAAGCGCCAGTGAGAATATGTAAGAATATCTGTCTATGGCGGGGAACACTCCGGCTCATTCATCCAATCCCCTTGTACACTTACCCTTAAGCTCAGCATTACATGCCTTTTTTTCGGCGTCATTACGAATTTGTCAAGCTTTATATACTTCGAGGGTTTAATTTGCTTCTGCCGAATTTACCTCCTCGTTATCATTTCCTGTGTTCGTGTTAACCTTTTCTTGTTGTAAATTTTTTCATGCTTGGTTTGATGTGGATGGCAGGGGGCATTGGCTATTAGGAATTAGTCTACCCTCAACCCCCTCTCTAGTTGTAATAATAATATTTCAGGATTTTTATTTTAGAAGGACATTTATTTCGAAGACTGATAATTTAGAATTGAGAATCCGAAGTTAAGGCGTGTTTTATTTATAGTTAGAAATTTAAGCAATCAAATATGCCTCCCCAGCCCAAAGTGTCAATTTTTGTACAAAGTCAACTTCGTATCTTATAAGATTGTCAAATTCCTCTTCTTACGCTGAATATTTGTGAAGAGCTTTCCACTGCAAGAGAAGTCGAAACGGTGTCTAACCTTTTTCTTGCCTGAATTCTGAGCTATGCAAAGAGAGAAATCAGCTAAACTTACGTCCTCTTTTCAGTTTTGTATTTTTCAAGTTCCCTATATCCCTCGACTGAAACGATAAAACAGGCAATTTGAATAATAAAAGTTCCTGATTATTATTATCCGAAATTTCCAGATTTATTAACTTAGTACCATTTATAGCTTTATTCTCAAATCAGCCGAAGAACAAATAGGATTAAGCGCTAGTTTCAGGCGTTAATTAGATTAGTATTGACCGAGTTAACCACCAAATGATGATACATTTCTATTTCGGACATTTAAACTTCAACATTCTTGTTGAGCCAGCGACAGTCCGATTGTTTAGTAGACAATTGTGTTACTATCAACCGCCCATGTGGGGTTTTACAAAAAAAACATTTTACGTGGCAGTTTTTTGACTTAGTTTAGGGGTAATATATAGTGTAACCGTTTGAATTAAACAGCGCCATGTTGGCATATTCTTCGTCACCCTGGACTCCAAACCACCCCACAACGAGCGTGGTATCTTTGGGATCTTATTTAATCTTATTCACGCGTCCATAACACAGTAGAAAGTCTACACACGTCTCACACGTCAGAGAGGGACGCGAAAACTCTCTTATTTGCATTTATTGTCTTCAGAAATTCCTCATGTGTTTATCCTTAAAGTAATGATAGAACGACGTGTGTCTGGGAGGTCACTTTGGGTCACTCGCGTCTACTATCATCAATTGTCCGACATTGAGGCTCACGCATTCTCGTATTTGCTGCCTGTACTCCATGACACCTGCCAATTTATTAAGTTGTTCGGTAAATTTCGCTGGAGCATCTCGTCTTCCGATTGGGGGGATCAGGGTGATAACCCTCTATCAACATTCAGCTACTGTTGCACGTTGTTCCTGGCATGCTTAACACGACAAAAAAACTCGCCTGTTTGAAGACCTGTGATTGCTGGGTTTCTTATCTCTTTCGGAATGCCATAACGTCCCAAACAGGTCGTAATAAAGGCCACGGGAAATCGTTCGTCGAGGCCATCGTTAACACCTCTTGTCTTTAAGAATCAGTAAACTCAGTCATAAACGCAGAAACAATGATTTGTTTCCATTTCAAATGCGTTATCTGTCGTCAAAACCTCGAAAATAACCCGGCTTTATGGGTATTTTCAAAACGCAAAAACAGATTATCTATATAAGGTTTCCGTAGCCCGTACTAAAAGAGAAAGGCGCATGAATCCCGACTATTGAATCAGTACCTCTGTTAAAAGAAAGCGTTTTATGTGCACATCCCCATGAATTTATTAATCGCGATGGTCATATTGAAGCATGGATTGAGGGAATATTTTTAACTAATCACAGGAAAACCATATTGAGACAGTTGTCACATTATGTTTATTTACTGTACTTGTTTAAATGAACCCCAACGCTGAATTCGTATGCACAACATCACCCCTCACTGAAAACAGTATCTCCTGACGAATTTGCCTATTTTTTGTTCATGAAATATGAGTAAATAAGACGAATGGCATTGCTTATGTCATGTAGTGGTAGTCAAAGAGTATTCTACCGAAGAAGATTTGCAAATGGAAAGGATGTCATGTTTGTGTGGATGAAGGTTACTATAGGTTATCATTAATATATTTCAAAATACCACGATCAAATACGATAATGGAATAAAATCCATAGTCACCAAAACACCTACGCCGCTGATAATAAAAGCTCTACATCAACGGTGTTTTCAATTTGATGCATTTGGGGAATGGTTATAAACTATCCATTCACGATTGTGAAATCACGAAATAAAAATGTTTGTCTATAGCAAGTTTGTTTTAGTCGTCTAAAATGAAGGTCGAGGTGTGAAAAGCGAAGGACGCAGTATTTTCGGACTTTTGAGTTTGAGAGGTCTTTCGTTGGTGATTTTCGGATCTCTGGCAATGACACGCGAAATATCATCCACGCAATAGGAACTCTCAAGTTCCTGGTCGGATTCTATCGACGTTCGGTAACCTTTCTCCTACCTAAGACGGTTTTAGGAGATGAAACCTCTATCGGGACTCTCTCGGACCATATGAGGGAGATTTCTGCGGTGCTTGCAACGTTGGTGACAGACAGAGAAGAACCCGTCGCTGATCTCGGCGGAAGAATCAAATTCACCAGCTACGTCCGACAACCTCGAAGAACGAGCCAGAACGCCCGGTGTCGATTCGAAAACGGTCTCTCATCGCGTTTCTCCCGGTAAGCCTTTTACAGCATTGCTGAATAAATAATCAGTTTTTAGCTGAGCCAGCAATCGATCAAATTCGCAGCCTTATTTCAATCCAACTAATAACTAATTGGTGATGCCCAAATCTCCTTAAGACGGCTTTTACTGCACAACTACTGTAAACATTTCGAATGGCTCACCGAAATATTTTCTGAAGCATGAAGCTATTTTTTAAAATTCAATTGATTACGGATAATAAAATGCTATGCCAATGGAAGAAGTTATATATAAATGATACTGTCCATATTTGCCCGATCGAATACCTAGTTATGAAATATCTATGGACGAAGGGTTGGGTGACTAGTTGGCATTTATTAAGCAAATTAAATGAAAAGCACGCCTATTTACGTATCTATATCATAGACCGGAGGACAACCAAACTAATATTGCAACACAATAACAGTAAAACGATCAATGAATCAAATAACAATTTGTTATCATAGCTTCCGAATATTCGGGAAGAATAAACTTCCATATTGCGCAAACAATGGTTTGAAGTTAAGCTGTAACGACCTTGATCACTTTGATGATTCACAACACAATTGGCTAAGTGCGTGTGTGCTTAAATCAGTCGATTATTCGCCTGTTTTGATTCAAACACGAATTCTACTTCTGTAAAATAGTTTCGTCTTTCTCTATTAAATATCCCTTGGACATGTTGGTCGCACGAGACGTTATTCGGGGTGGAGAATGTCAGATTAGCACGAATGATTTAAGGCTGCGTCAACTCTCGCATATCAAGACACCAATGACTGGCTGATTAACCATTTTAAGTATTTGAGAACAAGCAAAATATGGCCATCGATCGAAACGTGAAATTAAATGCCATTCTGACAAAATAGTCACAGAACCTCAAGATAACTATGCACATGAATGCTGTTTTCAAGTATTTGGAAATATTGCTTAGTCTCTTGAAGAATTGGAAAATTCAAGAAAGAACCCTTAAACAGTTTGAATAGGGATTGTAAATCCCAAGGAATCAATATAAAGCGGTAAATAAGCTGCTCGTGTTCGATGATAACATATAATAATCATTTTTGTGGCTTTATTGAGGTAACGAGGATCAAACCTTTCAGCATAAAACAAGACTGTTTAAAAATTACTACATATGAAAATGGTATTTTAGTTTCTGCTTCACCTGCTCTGGTGAAACTAAAAATCGGGACAAATAATATCTGACCGAATTGCGGTATGCCGCCGTTCTTGTGTGTATTGAACGGTATAGCCTACGCGTTGGTCGAAGAAATTTACACTTAGATAAACTTGAATAGAGGGGATGGGATGGGTCACTTAAAATACAAGCAGCGATTAGTGAACAATTATTGAAGTGGCGTTGAACGATAATTTCTGGAATGGAGTGAATAGGCAGACCACTAGAAAACGAGATTAGTTTCAAAACCTATGAAGGGTCATTAAGTCAGAACATTTAAGGCCGCGGAAAATTACTTGGAAAATATAGTGTCATGCACAAAGGTTTTTATACGGCTAGAGCTTAAACCAAGTCGGCATCCGCCTGTAATTGATATGTTTGTTGATACATTCAACAGAAGACTATTCTCCGAAGATCACTGGAATACCTCAGTGACTGCCTGCCAAAGCTATTGAGAATTACCATTCGTCTTGCAGGCATGGCATAAAGTCAAGTAATCCGCGTATTTTATAAGAGTCACGTCGTTAGGGGAACGAATACTAGACGTGCAATGGCCAGAAGGAATGGAGATAGCACTGCGACTTGTAAGACACCGCAATTATTGGGCAAGGAAGATGAGGCTTCATTCTCAACGCTAACGTGTTGGCGTCGGTTAGATAAATAATTTTGAAGCCAATTGCTTAACCATCCTTCAACGATATCTTCACATAATTGAGAAAGCATATGGGAATGTGACATAGTGTTGAAAGCAGAGGTGAAGTCCAAGAAAACGAGCTGGACGCCTTTCGCGCCCTTTTGCTTTTAGCATTCCAATAGGCAAATGTTGGTGCATTTTCACTAAAACATCCGATTGAGAGGCTAATAATTTGTATAATTATAATTTAATGATATCACTTGCATGCCTAAGCTTTATTACAAATAAACATTGACTGCTGATATTCAGTTATTTATAAATGCGACAAACAAACCATTCGCGCTTTTTCAAAATATGGACGTAATATCGCAGATCGAAGAACTTGTTTTACAAATGTTAACGCGGTTATTTATACGTGCAGACTTTCATAAACAAACTTCAATTCCAATATCAAGTGAACATAATATGATATGTGATACAAACAGGAGTCGACAGTATGGTAAACATATTTTCGTTTTCTAGTTAAAATAGGGCAAACAGTTGTATTTTTATCCATAATTTATAAAACAATTAAGCGGAAGGTCTTTACAACGAAGAGGTAGTCCGTTTAAATACTGATATTTTAGATCTATATATTATGAATACCCGCGTGTATTTGTCAATCAGGGAAGTGTTGACCGTGTGCTTGCTCGTATTTGCAAACATCTTAATGTTAGCCGTCAAGACCTTTATACCGCAAGCATACCTCTTTTTGTTAACGTCTAAGGTTGCAACCTCAAAATCGATTGCTTATGGTGATATTGTAATTCGTAATCCGAATGAAGAAGTCTCATTCAAATCTTCAAAAAACGTAGGTTTCGAATATTTTACGAACGTATGTTTTTGTCGTAACAGGGGGCAGCTTTGATGTCTGCGTTGACTCATAATAGTGGTATGTCATTCTGGTAATATACCATCCCATATAGTTATAACATGCAATGCTCGGTTCATCCTGATTGTTGAAAAGGATGCTACCCTCCAGAAAATACTTGCCAGTGATTTTTACCAGAATTACAAGCCCTGCCTCCTCATAACAGTTAGTATCATATATCCCTATACATAATCATCCTTAGTCAAAAGGTTACCCTGATCTGGCGACGCGAACGCTTCTGGGTCGAATACTCCGAGAGGATCCCAAAGTTCCCATGTTTGCGCTTGTTGATGCTGATCCGCACGGAATCGGAATATTTCTTACTTACAAATATGGTTCCGACGTAATCTGTGTTAATGGATAAACATATTTTTTCCAGAATGCTGCACTGAAATCATCAGCTGGTGTAACAGAAAAAATACCAACATTAAGGTTGCTTGGTGTATTGCCGTCAGAACTGACCAAGTGATTTAAAAGAATTGGCTCTAAAATTGATCCATAGGATGCAGATTCAGAAAAAAGATTTTCTCCCATTGAACGATGCGGATAGATCTATGCTACGCAGTATTAAGAGCAGGAGTTATTACAACTCCGAACCCATAATCCAACATGAGGTAGGTAATACATGTGGCCACGGCAGACAGTTGAATAGATTTCGGCGATGGAATCAATGCAAAAGAAGTCGGAAATTCAATGTTTGGACGGTCTCAGCCAGATGTTTCTCTGTTCTGAATACCTTCCTAGAAAGCTCAAGCAGCAAGGCATACATTCAGGAAGTTGCGGCCCAGTCTTGACTACCCCATCCACCAGCTTCTTCAAATTGTGAATCATTAGTAATGCACATCAATCAAAACATTTGTGTATTTTTCACGCGTTTTAAAAGACAGTTATCCCAACAAAAGAAATAAATCGTTATCCTCTCCTCTTATGATGTCTGAAAGAGACTGTCCTTGATAATTTGGCCCACGAGTGAACTCATCTGCTCGAGAACCATCTTGCTCGCGTCTTTGCTACACTTGGCCAATTTTTCCTGAAGTTTGGCTTGATCAGAGCCCAATCGGGAGACCTATAAGTTAAAGTAACACTGCTTAAAGGACTACAACATGTCTGTCTTCATATGAAAATAATCGCACTAGTACACGTTTTGGTTAGGTGTTGGTGACATTGAAAAACGATGACATGATCGGGTAAACTAACCGTGGTAACAGCGTTTTCCACCTTCTCAGCTAGATCCTTGGTCATGCTCGTGATATGATTCGATTGGGCCATTGTGTCGGTAGAACTTAGCGCATTGACCCAATACTTGTTCCACAGCACACTGAATATTTGCTTCTCAAGGCTTGACTTGAAGTAGCTCACTTCAAGAGAGTAGTATCGCTTGCAGTGGACCCCGAAGTCTTCAATCTTTTCCATTGGAATCGATTGGTATTCGGAGGGTCCCTCGTCTGAGGGTTTATATCCCTCTGGGTAGGTGCGGAAAGCGTCAAGGTTAACTGAAATCGGGAAGCGCGCTCGTGAAACTGCTAGACACACAGGCAAAGGCTAAAACACCCATTGACACCTGATCGATAATAAAATAAGAGGTGGGCCTTCTGTGAAGATATTTCGGCTGCAGCGGTTCTGCGCCTGTCAGACACTGCATTTTCAAACATACGTCTGCGAGTTTGGCACTGCCCAAAGAGACGTGCATAGGTACGATCAAAGTGGTCATGGAGTGTCTCGGCTCGCAGTCCGTCTGGGCCTCCGAACGCCGCGCTTGGGTAGTGTGGGCACAGTTCGCAAAAGCCGGTCATCCTCTCTCGCAGGAGAAGAAGAAGATTCTCGGGCAAATTCGGTTATGTTAATTGTTGGAATGCTACGTGGATTTATCAATGAGATGTAAGTAGTATAAGTGCATACCCTTGCCACAAGAAATGGTGCGTGTTGGATCGACGACTATGGCAACGAAGGGTTCCTGGTAGGTCTGGTTGAGGTGTTGAGTGGCCACATCGATGCCCGAGAGCCAGCATCCGTAGCCCGGGTGGGAGTGATACCAACCGAGGACATTCTCGGTTCGACCAACTTGGGGAATCAGGTCTTTGTACGCGACAATGTATTCGTAGGCCTCTGACTATGGAGAGACACAGAAAATCCGTGCAAATCATGGCATGGAAAATCCTTACCGTAACATGTTAAACACCATCAAAATTTCATCAAAAATTAAAGTAGAAGCCTTCCATTTTGAAACTAATAATGAAAACGAGTAAATTGACATACCTGGGCATTAACACGAGTCTCTGTGCCATTGACGGGTAGAGGTGCGACATCCACCACGATCATTGTCTCGTGAGCGACCTTTCCAATCAGTAATCCCATAACCTAAACGAAGGAAAGCGATCCACAATTAGCGTTTTGAAGACGAATTTAGAAAAAATGATCCCGGACAACCATCAGCTCCGACCTGTCCACCGAGAGCAACCACGGTTTGCGGCAATTATCAAACCGGGACCACGAAATCCTCTCGAATGATATTACTGCACCAAAGAGGAAGCACAAAAATCTCCCACACCGGCCACTAATAATAGCAAAAAAGGCGCGGGCACACTTTGTTAGGAATAGTAAGGCCACTCCACTGACCTCGCAAGTACCTCCAGAATGAGCATGAATCAACATCTTGAGCAATGCGATCGCGGAGACCTTCAAGAATTTGAAGTAATGCGGGTCCTTCTCCCATGGTTTGGCATTCACGATGGACTGATGAACCTCAACGTCGTACTTGAGGTGTTCGTCTGAGTCATCCGAGATGAGGTTTGCCCTCTCCCAGGTCGTGCGCGCCGAGTCGATGGTATCCGAGAGCGCCTCTCCACTCGCTCCGCCGCCGCTGCCGATCGACGAATCGGGTTGAGACGACAACAAGGGTTCTGTCTGGGGTGCAGGAGGCTGGGTGATATCCAGGGGAGAACCCTGGGGGTGATAGTCCATGTCTTCACCGACAGTTCCGGGTGCTGGTTCCATCTGGAAAAGATTGCGAACAAAAAAAGACTACTGATATGCGTAGGGTGGCTGATGGGAGCTATCGATTGATTGGGCAGACCACCCGAGTAGACCAGTTCTACTATCAACTGCCTGATTTCGAATGGTAAGAGTTTTATATGCCAAATATATTAAATATTTGACGGTTACGTGGGCCTACGTCAACACGACTGCATCGGTCACCGATTGTCACAGCATACAAACAAAAAGCAAAGAGAAGCAAAGAGATATAAAATACGCATCTTTATATTTTAAATGACCTATTCAAAGACATTTATAAACATCTATACATTTACTGTAAATATAGACAGCTAAAGTGAGAAGAAAACCCAAAACACATGCAAACACATCAACTAAGTAAAGACGGTGGTGCGCTGGTGATTGAGGGCATAAAAACATCAACGAGGACTTCTTCCTGGTGGTGGTGGTGGTGGTGATGACCTGTTTTCTTCCCAAATCATCACCATCGTCGTAGTCATCGTCATTAACAACATTCAAATAGACAGGGGCCCTAAAGAAGCAGCAGTGCGTGGTCATCCAATCAAATTCCCGTAAGCCCTGCCCCTCCCTTCCTCTGGCTACTTTCGGGGCATCCGCCGCCCACGCGAACCCCCATCGGTGGCCGCGGAAGCCGATGAGGCCGATTCCTCGCGGGCGGTCTTCTTGAAGGTCGCGACGGGGGGCAGACTGGACCACTCCACAAAGGGCCGCAGTGGACGCGCGGGGATGTTGAGGGTGAGAGCCTTGAGACGGAGATTGCGATCCGAGGTGAGGAGCACCACTTCACGAATCACACGCATCGGCTGATCTGAAAGAACAAGGCCACAATGGCTACTGTGTGGGGAAACCCAACTCACATTTGATGAGCATTTAATACTACAATGGATTGCACCATTTATATGCCACGAGTCATCACGAGAGCAGGGATGACGTCAACCGTCTACTGTCAGATAAAAAGCTGGCTTCATGGATGCCTCTAGTAGAGGCAGCCTCCAGCCATTGTGGTTCAGCGACGCACTCTGTGGACAGCGCATGTCTGATTTTACGTAAGACGTCGCCGAACTACTGCAGCCGACGGCGTTTTAAACCCGTTTTTCTAATCTCCGCATCGCACAGACACGTCTTATGATTCGGCCGTTTGACAACTGGTGAAGCCAATCCGTTTTTCAGATGGCCGCAGACACCAGTGATCAAATACTTCTAATCCCTGTCGTGTCTTCGACGCGCAGTGCAAACCGACGGTTCTGGTGGGGCAAATAACATCGGAGTGGACGCCAATCGTTGTCCGAAGAATTCTCGGTTCGGCCTCACGGGGTAGTGCGCGGCTGTTACAACACCTTACTGACGCATTGGCTACTCGTTGAAAGGATCTGTGCGTCGTAACCTGTCCAACAACTTAATGCCATACCGATTCGCTCTGTTATCGCCTATCTACTACTACTACTACAGATCAAAGCAGTAAAACGAGACGACATACTCTTGGCCAGTTGGCTACCCTCGGCTGACATCTGAGCGAGCCCCTCTTTGCAAAATTGTCGGCAGCAGGTGACGATGACGTCGTCGTTGATTTGGCCCGGCTGTTTGCCCCGATTGGCCTCATGTCTGTAGGCGATGGTCTCGAGCATGTTGCCACTGGCTGTGAGGGCGCGTAGGCGGGGGTTTCGGTGTTCGAACTCGTCCTCCAGGAAGGCGATGGCCCCGCGGGCACGCTCCTGGATGAGGCTGGTGCGACAGGTGGACTCCCCACCACGGCCCGACGAGGGATTGGTGAGGTACTGGGCGAAGGCGCTCTCGATGCTGTTGGCGGGCATTGTGCGATCCTGCGAGGCTATAAAGTCCAGCTCGTTCAAAACTAAAACAACAGGCAAGGAGAAGGCTAGCAGTGGTAGCAGTAGGCGCGGTGTCTTGGAGTTGCAACCTCGGACAATCAACCGAACCACTCGGCGTATAACAGAAGGCTAATTTCCACGAAAAGCACCATGGGAAATTGGATAGACGCTTGCCCTAAACACATAGTCGAGCGGTATTATGTCCACTTGATCCGTGAACTCAACCTTGGACCTAAACACGCGTCTGACAGCCCTCAAAACAGGTTTAGGGCTCTTTGGCGTGGTTTTGTGTGGCTACCCCATGCGAGAGGATGGGCAGGTTTTGTGCAGGCCCGAGCACATAAACTCTGTAGACAATCAACAGGCCCCGAGGCTCCACGTCGCGTTGACCTGATCGATTGCGTCGAAAGAGACCGAGGTTTAACAGTTCCGTGCTTGGGTGGCGTAAAACGAGGCCCAAGCACCGCAAACGACGGCGTCCTGTGGAAGGGAGGTCAGCTTCTCATTGTCCTGACAGTGACACCTTATTTCGGTGTTCGAGAGAGCTGGTAACCCCAGTCCGCTTTAGAGATACGCTGCAGAATACGTTGACCCGATTTGGGCATCCCGAGGTAAAGACTACACAAACAGGCACCCGTTGAAGCCTGTTAGACTTGATGTATGTATGGATGGATATGACAGCGTCTACGACGTTTTCTACAAAGAAGCGACCCACTACTCACCGACAATTGGCACAAGGACCGTGTAGTTGGAGGAGGGCTGGGCGAGTCGCGCCACGCCCTCGAGCCAGTCGATGTAGCAGTTGGTGTCGGGGAGGATGTAGACGGGCCGCACCTCGATCTCGACACCCCGGGGACCCCCGGCGGCTGCCTCTCGAACCGCCAGAGCGCGCCAGGCCTCCAGGCGACGCGTCTCCACCAGCTGGTCCTCGAGGGCCGCACGCTGGCGACGCAGGGCGCTTATCTCGCTGTCACCCGCCTCCTCCTCCTCCTCCGTCTCATCCGTCTCCTCTTGCTCCTTCTCGTCTGGCGTCGCCTTGGCTACCTGTAGGGCATGGAGAAGGGGTGGTGGTGGTGGTGGTGGTGCACAAAAGAAAGTCGCCACCTCTTTTAAGGCAGTTAGATTATAAAGAGGTGGATTAATGGATGTCGCGAAACTAATGACATATGGGCGAACTGCCGACAACAACAGGCGCAATTACGTAGCTAGTCAGTGATAAGCATGATTCCGATTCGCATAAATTAACAAACTAGAATATTATACGGCTCTTGCTGCCTTGCTGGACTTTATTTTGCAGAGGCTACGGAAGCCCTTCCTCGAATAACAAAAGCCGTCTGGTGCGGAGACGCGCCAACTCTAAAACTGCTCGCAATTATTCAGTCGGTTCGCAGAGCAAAAGGCGGCGCTTACGTTAGATGCAGGGGGGGCCGAAGAGGAAGACAAGACCTCGTCTTTCGCCTTGGCTGCCTGTGGTGTCACGGCGTCCTGGGAGCTTCCGTTGACACGTTGCGGTGAACTTCGCCGCCCATGCTGCCGCTCGCACGTCTCCCGCTCAACGAGGGACTCGTAGGCGCCACTGTGGATGTTGTACGACAGCATGGGTGGCTCGATGCCGCACAGGAAGTCCCCAAACAGGGAAATCTTCTCGATTCGAATGAAATCGGCCACATTTTCACTCTCCCACTCGCCGGTGTATTGGTACATCTAGTAGACACGAAATGTTAACTCTCACACTGCCGCCAATGGGACACTCTCGGCTGCTGCTACGGTGTGAATGTTTACCTTCGGGGTGAGATCCAACATGGGCTTGAATCCAGCAAAGACTGTTTCCTCAAATAGCGTGGCATATTTAACCGAGGGGGACAGTCTCTCGCGATTAGTTGAGTCCTCCAAGGAGTCGTCCTCAATGGTCCCCTCCTGATCAACACATTGCGACTGCAGTTGAACCACTAGTGTCGTCGTAGGCGTTATTTCCTCGACGGTTGGAGGCATCGAGGTTGCCATCCCAGCGATCCACTGCGAAGCTCTGGTGCAGATTTCAGCCACGAGACACCAGTCATCCAAGTAGGGCCTTAGCGTGGGGTCACGGTGATTCGGGGGAGGAGACCAGTGCTCGGGGTGGAGAATCATCCATTCGGTGAACAGTCGGAGGGCTGGAAGGAGGGTGCGGAGGTCAGGTTGGTTAGCGCATTCGGGAGGTTGGGTCTAAAATGAAGGCGAGTAATTAAGTCTTTTTCGGAAAAAGAGAGCATTTAACAGAACCTCTTGGTTGATATGAATGCGCGCTCACCTCTGTGAAAAGCTTGGCCGCTCGACGACACATCAAGCTGAATGTATCGAGGGCGAATCTGGCCGCGTGGTCGTGGTGGACCGAACGAAGAGTGTCGGATTCCTGCCGTTGATTGTCTGGCACCACGACTGATGTCGAGGGTGTCACGGACGACGGTGGTGCCCTGCCACCCTTGTTTTTTCGTCCCGATGAGGAGGAGGAGGAGGAGGCGGGCAAATTCTGTTTCTTGCCATCCGCAGCGACCACCATGCTGGCCGTCGACCGAGCAGTCGAAATGGCAGCCCTGTCGACGTTGAACATGGCGACCATGAGGACTTGGCAGAGGCGCTCGGAGGAGAGGGGGCACGGGCGCTGGGCGAGGAGACCCGAAAAGGCCTGCAACGCGAGGGAGGCCACCTCTGGGAAGGTCTCCATTCTGAAATCGGGAACAATGGTCGCCGAGGTCGGCTGCTAGTACTTCCCATGATTTCACAGCAGCCCGACGTGAAATTCACGGACTACATCATTGCCCCGAGAGATAACCCTGCTGCTCAGTCTAATGAACCAATTTGTCTTCGAGATGACAGCAAAACTGGACCTTCGACTGCCCAGCCATGGCCACCGATCGCCCTGTTTTCATGCTCTGACAGGAGAAGACAGCACCCCGAAAATACCACAAGCAACCACAGCTGGCTGTCGCACCTGTTAGCAGCGATGGAAAGTGGTGCAAGAGCCCCCGAAATGTGAAAATATTTGGAAAGAGCGCACTAGTCGGATTTTCGTCAAGTCTTTCATAGATCCCAACAATTGCACAGGGTCGTCGAGGATTTAAACATGACACGATACAGGTTCTTGGACTTACCCAATCTTTGTGAAAAGCTGGCCGTGCACTTGCATGAAGTGTAAGCCAAATAGCCTCGTAAGCTGCAAGTGAAAAAAAATCATTCTACTTTTTCGCGACAGTGTTTCATAAATCTAGTTACACGCCAGAAAAGCTAATCAGACACAATAATTCCAAACCGGCAGCCGGTGATGCTACAACTACCTGGGTGGCTTTGAAGTGTATCCTCTTTTTTTAATACTAATATTGGCTTTATTAAAGTCGCCAGGACCACAATGTTCAGCATTTTAATTTACAATACACAAAAACGTTACATGACCTGGCGATTATACGTATAAAATGCAGAAACAGTTAAAAAGAATCAATAAAAAGAAAAAAAAAGTAAATTTGCAAGAAAGGCATCTTCAACCCACGAAGTAGATAAAGCTTGGCCCAAACGGGCCACAAACGCAACCAGCGGATGCAGCGGACCGCCACCCGACAGCCCCCGAAGTCGCTGGGCAACGGGCGTGACGTGACAGCAACGGGAGTCGAGCAACGAACGCAAGTAAGGAACCAACGAACCTCCATCAACGACATGTTGCCATATTCCTCGGCTTCTGCCTGCGCGGCTTCCGCCTCTTCCTCCTCCGCCTCCTCTCCCACCGTCTCGTCCTGCGGTTGCCGTTGAGTCGCTTTGGCCACGTGGGGCACCGTGAGACTGCGGTTGCCCTGGACGATAGTTGCCGTGCCATTCATGGGGTGGATCCAAATCTCGACGCGCCTCCCTCGACCGAACAGGCTGGACAAGGCCTGCTGCTGCTGCCGCTGGTGGTGGTGCGGACCGTAGCCGGGAAACTGAGACCCGTGCTTCTAAAATAGACAATGAGACGCGGGGTGAGGGGCGGCTTGGAAAACGGATTCGGGAGATTTAAGCCTTTACGGTAAATATACCACGCCTTGTTTGTGTCAAAATTTCTTCAGTCTTCAGGCCGCTGAATCATGCAAAAAGGTAACCAACCCGGGGAAATGCGTGTGTAAAGGAAGGAATGTGCGCAGATGAAGCGATTGGTGGCTCAAATAGTCCATAGGTAAGGAGGAGCAATTCTGGTCGTCGCAGGGCCACCGCACCCACTTGGTAAACAGCTTCTTAAGCGGACAAAACCTCGCGGATTTTGCGGAGGGTGGAGATTCATACGACCAGGATCCAACGACCTGGGAGGCGGCTCCTATTCAACCGCACATATCCCTGCAGCTGTGTCACCCCTCAAACCAAGCTGGATGGCACTGGGAACGAAGCGTGTAACGAATTCTCAAGAAACTTCATGACGTCGGCTCATCCTCCAGTCAAACAAAAGAAGACGAGTCTCTTCAAGGCTTCGAAACTATTTTTCTAATCGACGTCAACATGTAAGAGTCGGAAATGAAGCCTCAAATCCTTGCCAAATAATTGCTGTGTACTACAAGGCGCAAATCGTGCACTCACATTACTTGATGCGGTGCCGAGTGCCAAAATATCTGGTCCATGCAATTGGATTGTATTACAATCCGCGAACTCTCCAAGCGCACTATAATAATAGCCGTTTTTAATGTTTCGCTGAAAAAATTGGAGTTAAGAAACGCATCCGTAACATAACAATAATGTGTGTTCCAATGAAGTCGGCTCATCCTCTAGTAAGACAGATTGCCGCACAAATTTTATTTTGACACAGCGCCGCCATGCCAAAGAGACATTTCGAAAAGGTGCGAGAAACTGCGCCATCAAAAGCAAGGCGTTTGTGGCTTACTGGCAACGCAGTTATATCTGTATTATTAGCCACATGAGTGAAACACGTGCTTGCGATCCCATCAAAGCCTGAATTAATCACACGGTCAATAATGCTCAGTGGAGAACACTGATTACATGAGCAAATTGCTCTTGAATTTTAGGGGACCTCCTATAAAACCTAAAACGCTTCTGTTTTCTCTCAATCAAAAGGTATCGACGTAAAACGAAAGCAGAATGCGTGTGGGGGGCGGGGGACTCACGTCTCGAAGAAGTTCAAGGCCTCGAAGATGAACTTCGTGGAAGAGAGCCGAGAGACTCTGGCTGGCCGTGGGGAAGGGATTGCTGGCGGCCAGTGAACGCATGTAGTAGCACATGGCGTCGAAGTGACGTGACTGTAAAACGCACACACACAAGGTCGAATAGAGGCCGTTGCTGTAAGAGTGAGGCGTCGCGAACACTTACTGTGTAAATGGCCAGGATAGCCAGCTGGTTATAAGGCCTGCCGTTTTTCGGAATAAGGAGTTGGGCTTTTTGATACCAGCTGACAAAAAAAAGGAGATCAAAATAAAACATACATTGGTGCAAACTACGTTCTATGCGCCTCGTAGACAACTCTAATGTTGCTGGCGAGTGGCGTGGCAACAGGAACAACGATGCTTGCTCCGTCCACCTATCTTCTACAAGAGCATGACCCGACTTCGGAATATCACGAATAGCAGCAGCCCAGGAACTGCGATTGAAGACCAGATTTGAGCAGACTGAATCCAAGAGTCCACAATCGCGTTGTAAATTCACGAAGCTACCACAAACAGGTAATTACGCACAATAAGTAGAAAATAGCGTGTTAGACGACTCACCTTCGTGCCTTGCCGAAGTTTTGACCTCCGCTAATCATTTCTTCATACCGTGCCAGATCCCCGAGGAAAAGCATCAATTTTTGTGCACTTATATAGACCAAACGGCGAGTTCGTGAGCCCGTTTCAGGCGGAGGCCTTTGTTCCGCAAGAACGTAATCCAATCGGACCCGCCTTACCGCCTGAATCCGGTGTAAAAGGGCTGACAGACGTCGCTCGCCCATTCTAATCACATCATCGATACAACTGCGGCGAATAAGATTGATGAGGCGCGAACAAGCCGTGGCAGCTAGTTTTCGGCCTTCTTCAGAACCATCGGGTTTCGGTAAAAGTCTAAACATCATAAAAAATCATGTTCATACAAGTACGGCATGGCTGTTTAAATAGAAAATTACTGCAGACGTACCCAGTCATGTAGGGATTGTTAATCCACACGCGTAAAGATTCTAATACGGTATAAAATACAGTTTTCCACATATTCTGTTCAACGTTATTCGAATTACAGAACTCAAGATCCTCGAGAATAACCCGCTCGAAGGCAATCAAGATGTTAGAGCGAAGTTTATCTAGAGTTCTCCACCATCGTAAAAAAAGACGCTCGAATTCGGGGAGGCAAGCCTTTTCTTCGGAATTTTCGTCAGTTAGTGGTGCCAAGTGAGAAGCGCACTGCCCAGGAGGAATCATCAAGGTATTGAGTGCAGCATCCATTTGCACGATCTGAAAAACAACTTCTGCCACTGCGGGATTCGGAAATCTGCTTGGAAACTGCCCAGAAATACCAACAGGGAATTCATACTCTTGTTCCACGGGTTGTGCAGATCGATTTAGTTGTAAGTCACCAAACATTTCAGAAGTAGACATTTTATCCGTTATTGCTGGCTGGAGGGTGTTCTCAGATGACGGTTTAAATGACGCAGCTGGTGTGATTGAGAGGTGGAAATACGTATCGGGCGTGATTGCAGGATTTTGATGAGGATGAACAACTAACACAGGTTTATGACTATGGCGGGCTAAATAAAACGAAATAATTTAAAATACGAACGTACCCCGTGGATTGGACGATGTGTTTTCGCTAATCATCTCATTTAGATGTGTCACACTTACATCTTTAGGAAGCCGAATAATCCCACCCTGGCGCGAACAATGAGTTTTCGTTGTCGGTAGTTCTACAACAGAAGGTCTTGTTGTAGGGTGTGTCGATTCCAGATCATCACGAGTCTTTTGACTTTGTGTTGCAAGTTGAGAACCGTTCTGCAAATCGGTTGTGTGCACATTAGCTGCTCGCAATTCTGTCCGTCTGGCACCACGACCTCCAGAATCACGTCCACCACGCCGAAAACCAGTATGATCAGTAGTAGATGGACCGACAATATTATTTGGATGTGCTTTGAAGTGAGCACGCCCGCTAATTCCTCGGTTACGAGAAGTATGTGAATTATCCACGTGGGACTTAGAAGTGTTCGCCAATTTATCATTAGATAATGGATTTAATTGTGGTCCATCAGATGATTGTGTCATAATAGAGTTCCCAGACTCTTTTAAATCATCCGTAAACTTCCTCTCCGAAGGAGGGCGATAAATTCGCTTGTCGGGGCGTCTGGGCTTAGAAGATAATTCCATCTTAACACCTAATATGGGAATCGAATAAAGAGCGAACTGCAATTAACCGTTCGAACAATTAGATGGACCAATGAAGACACTGGACAATGTGACCTACTTATCAAAAACAATAAACAGAATGACATTTCCACTAAGCATGTGATGGAAAAATAACTATTTCCCAAATCGTAATGTGTCAAATGTGGTCATGCGGCACACTTTTCGATTCCTTTTAAGAGCGAACTAAATTCGCAGGATGCTACTAATATCTATTCGCCAACTGCTACATCAGGAAAACAATGTTTTTCCTTGTCCAATAGAATTTTTCCTGAATTACTAACTGTATTTATGGAGGTTCCCATTTGGTGGTAGTAACTTTACCTAAATTTGTTCGTAGTTGATGTCGATGAAATGTAAACAACCAACGGTCTCTTTCGTGCACATAATAATAAAACACGTCATAAAGGTTTGGATTGAGTGTGTTTTTAGTTATATACCACCAGTTTAACTAACTATGTCATTAGCTTCCATTTCGGACAAACAATAGTAATAACGGTAACCAGAACAAAATAAGCGATTCCCCGTGGCGATTTTAATACTATTTGATTATTCGGGTTACTTAACAGACCCAGAAGTCTAAGATAGCGACGCATCCTTTAGATTGTGGGGATTCGCAGTTCGACGATAACTTAACCCACTTAACCTTTTTACGACAGACGCGTCTAAAAAGGGTAATATATAAGAACGCAAGCCGAGGTATAATCAAGAAAGGATTCTTGATTCAATAATACAAAGGCACGACGTTAAGTCGGGGATGGTGCGTTCGTGGGTCGAATTCGGTTCGTGTCCGGTAAAACAAAAGGGACCAATCAGGTCACTACATGGCTCCCCCTTAGACTCTTCGTCGTCAGGGGAAGAGATACAATAAGGATGGCTGGGGGGTTGCAGGTTAACAGACGGTAAATTAAAGGGCAAAGTTTGTTAGATGCAGGGGTGTTCGGCTGATATGACCGCTTCGTGTGCTGGAGGTCGTCCGTGCGCCAGGCGGCTCCAGACTTAATCGGGCAGGGGCAAAAGAAGATGGCACAATAGAGTTTCCTGGGGGAATCGCGTCGTTCGGTTGGCCAGTCAGTTCGGGTGGATTGCGAATTGGAAAAAGGGTTCTTATCGTGTCTACCGATGCGATTCGTATGCGTCGTAGCATGAATGGCGTTCGGATCGACAAACGGTGGTTGAGGTTAGAACAGAATAGTGAGAAATCGGCTTCACCTGGCTTTCGTGTCGATCAATGCGAGTCGTATGCGTCGTAGCATGGTTGGCATTTGAATTGACATAAAGCGGTCGATGAGAGCAAGTGATTGTTAAAAATGGGCTTCTGTTGCTGGCCTTTTGTGTCGATCGATGCGAGTCGTATGCGTCGTAGCATGGTTGGCATTAGAATTGACACAAAGCGGTCAGGAGAGTACGTCATTGTTTGAAAAAAACTTCTGCTGTGCGCTTTCGTGTCGATCGATGCGAGTCGTATGCGTCGTAGCATGGTTGGCATTAGAATTGACATAAAGCGGTCGAAGAAGTAGGTAACGCACATCCTGTTTCGGTCGAATATGGGTGATAAAAATAGATTTTAGTGAAAACGTCGTCTTTGTGGTGGCCTGTAGATTTTCGCAGCACGAGATGAGTAGAAAGGGACGAAAATGTTCGAAAATGACGTTGATCATAGTAGATATGACGGTGGATCAGAAGATTGCTCAATGTGGGCGCTCATCAGAAGAAAATCCGAAACAATTATGCTCGCCAATGTGGGGATTCGCAGTTCGACGATAACTTAACCCACTTAACCTTTTTACGACACACGCGTCTAAAAAGGGTAATATATAAGAACGCAAGCCGAGGTATAATCAAGAAAGGTTTCTTGATTCAATAATACAAAGGCACGACGTTCAGTCGGGGATGGTGCGTTCGTGGGTCGAATTCGGTTCGTGTCCGGTAAAACAAAAGGGACCAATCAGGTCACTACAAGATAACACACATTAAGCATTTCCACATGCAGCCGCAAAGAATTGCCTAAAAAGACCCAAGCTAGTACTGATTGCTATTTGCTTAGATCAGTATCACGGCTTTTCTAGCGACATTAATAATCCAGGCAAACTTAACCGAACATGAGTGAAACTCTTAGAGTGATAATCAGTTATATTGATTGGTATTGCCGACAACGCGATGCGGTGACCCAGTGAACTTAACCCTCCCTTCCTCGTTGTTGGCGTGTAGATTGCTCCCAGTTGCGATAAACGCCGCATAATCGCCACGCACCATCCCCCTTCCGTTGGAACAAGAACTGACTGGCAAACTAGGTAGATATCATGTGGCGACGGCTAGCAAGAGTGGCAATCCTGAAAGGAGGGTTTATAATTATTCCACAGCGTGGACAAACGTTAGAGTTCACTCGATGTCCCCTTAACCGGCGAAAAACAGAGGTGGCGACAATTACCAAAGACGTCAACCACATGATCATTCGATTTGTGCTCGAGGCGATTTCCGGAGTTTCCGTATTTCGTGAGTTTCAACATCTGCTTTGATTTATGCAGACGAGAGCCATTCTCTGAAGTCCACTAGAGTAGCGCAGTTATGGATTCACCGAGCTTTTGAGAATCCTGGTAGTCAATCAGTTTAATGTCCAGACGGTTACTCATCGCAAACTAAAGTCATCCACAGTTTGTACAACACCTATATCATTTACTATACACTGCCCCCTCAATTCCCTTTGATCATTTAAACGACCTCACATTTATTAAATGTAAAATATAAACTTAAGATTGTTAAAATAGAGGTAGGCTTGAGAACATACTGACGTTCGACTAAGTATATTGGAATATTCGCTAAATATCGATTGTTCTAACATTCGGATTAATTTTAACGAACCTATAAAATTGCCTTTTATTTAGTGTGCGTGTCCTTGAAGCGTCGGCGGGTGTTTGTTATATTTTCTTATTCGGCCTGTTTCCTGCGCCCTTTTTATTCTAATTCCTTATCCGATTAGTTAATTTACGTGTGTAGCAGACCTTAATGCATATTTTTAGTAAATTATTCAATTACTTATTGTATGCTTCCAACGTTACAAATCCGTGCACCACGCACTACTAACGTCATATTAATAATTTCATCCAATTTTTTTTGTATCATGAACAGGCTTTGTTCGTTATAAATTGTTTGCTTACTGTGTATTAAGACCACCTTCCAAGATATTTGATCCACGCTGTTCCAATTTATTTGCTCTAATGCACACACACTGTGACTTTCCTTCTCCATGGAAATAATTAACTTAATATCTGGCCATTTCGTTGTTCTTAATTACCATCGCCATTCTTCGAAATAAAATCAAACGTTTTTTCAAAGGGATCCCAAAAAAATCCACCCAGTCGCCTAATTCAACCACCCGAACTTTCTGCAATGTGCTTTATAGAATTCTTTTACCGACGTCCTCAGATTATATCTCTCTCTCCCCATATCATTCAATAGATTGTCTCACTTGTCATTTTCTCTCCGTTAGTTCTCGGATACAGGCTTGCATCCTTCCGTTGCGTCTATTGCCGCACCAAATCAACTGCACCCACCTCTCCGTTATTCCTCTCCTCGATTTCACGATAGCCGGTGCAATCCGTTCCCACGGCGACCCACTCACCCCCCCATCAACTCACCACCACTCTGAGGGGTGCAGCGGGGGGAAGGAAGTCGTCGGTCGAATCGGCCCCTTGAGGCGTGATGAAAAAAGGTGTGCCGTCTGCGGCGACCACGCGGTGGGCTATAACTTTGGGGCAATCGCATGCGAGTCTTGCAAGGCCTTCTTCCGTCGTAACGCTCTTCGGATGTCCGTGAGTTCCCGTTAGATACCATGTATTAATGCTCTCGGATAAAATAAGTTAATTGTTTGAAAAGTGCTCAATTACCTGACCTAGGGTGTTATTCTCGGAGTGAAGATTATTCTTCATGGTCCAGTAAGTGGAGTCCATTTTTGGCGATCATAATTTACAATTCAATTTTACGTAAACCGTTTCTTGATTCGTTTTTATTTACCTATTGAAACTCTTCGGGCGCTTAGCTAATTTTTTAAAGCAAAATGTGTCACTTGCAATAAATAATCGGGTTCAGAGTTTCCTTTTGGCCTCAACAACCTATTTGCATCTCGTAATGAACCTTGCTTCCCTTAACTGTCACTTATTCGCCTTATCTAGATATTTATAAATGCTTCCATTCATCTCGGGTTTACTGAGAATAAGTGACCATTAACGGTTGCGAGGTCTCTAGACTTCCTCCCTAGGTTGTATTTGGAATCTTATTTTTCACACCATACGTTAAAGAAGAATAATTATTATTTTATTGTCGACAGTCCCCCATTACTGGCATGTTACTTTGGTATTTTAAATGCGTCCGTCATGACATAGACGCTACTTCACGTGTCGTCATCGCATTGTCGCATCGAAACTAGGACAACTCCTATAGCACTTTGGTAGTCCAAATAGCAACCGCGGGGCTGCGGAATATGGGCAAAACATGTTCAGCAACACAATAGGGGCAGTAGGTAATCCAACTCACTCCGACCTTTCAGAAACTTGGCTTGGGAACTGAACTACGCGGCATTCGGCTACCGCATGGATCGGAATTCCAAAAAGGGCCAGGAAAAGATGATCTCAGACGCACGGACGTCCAGAAAACGAATGATCTCCATTATCTGGCAATATTTAGACGTAGCTCAAAAGTAATTTTTGTCCGAAGACGGGCAATAATTGCCAAATTGTAGTATCGTACTGTGTTGTTTGAGCAGCCTAAAGTACCACTGAAAAGTGTGACCGCTTTGTCGGTTTTTGCCTTTAGGGCCTCGTATGAGCATTTTTTTAAATTTTGAATACAGATAGTCACGCTGTAGTTTTATTTGACGCCCCTAGTCCTATTTGAAAGACACGTTTTAGAGAAAACGTACAATTGGATAAATATTTGTACACAGAAGCCAGTTTGTGGATCGTTTTGGGTCTGTTCAGCTTGACTACTCGTTCAGAAAGAGGTGCATAGTATGATACAAAGTACAGTAGGATTTAATCAATATGATTGGTTTACTAAGATCGCGTTAACCCAAAGTTGTGACGCTGTTGTTACCGCTGCTGTTGCGTGTGTACGAGGATGACCGGTTGTTTAAAAGTGCGTTTGGCGCGCTTTGCAAATGTATGGTCATTTCATGGCCGCCATTCGGCGTTTCCCAGGGTTCGAGGGTCTCATTTACCCTTATGCTTACGACGAACTACGCCTCTTTGAGATCGTCTTCCGCCCAAAAAATTTCACAGAAGTATTTTGTAAAAGAAGAAAACAAAGATAGTCAATGGACGAATCGTTTCAAATGCATCGAATTTCACTATCGGTTTTATTTGTTTTAAATGCGATTGTTGACAGTTGTTGTCCTCGCGAGCATCCTTATTTCTCTCTCTCTCTCTCAATCACCGCCACATGCCGTTGTCATGAGTATGATCATCACAGCAAACACCGCCAGTTTCGCGTCGGTGCACTTAACCACGGCGCAGTGTGGTAGTGTGCGTGTTTCTTCTGGGTTAATTTCATGCAATCATAATCACTTTGAAGTCCGCCTCTCCCCAAGTTGATCCGATTTTTTGTCTACATTCAAGTCAAGATTTACTATGATAAAAACTGAGTTAGATCACCTCTCTGCCGTCGTCGCGGTCTGTGTGTTTAGGGTGTGCTTGGGTGTCGGGAGGCCCCCTGTGATCTCTTCGGGTTCGCTGTGCCACTCACATCCCCGTGCCACTTGTGGGTGTGTCCGCGCAGTGACGTAAACATGGCGGTGCCGGAGAGCGTTTATTCTACCCTGCCTCTCTTACCGAGTATATTTCGGATTTTGTGTAGGAAACTGTGTTTCGACGACATCCAGGCGCCTTTGACGTCACGCACGTTTAACCACAAATCTCATCAACTGCGTCAGCGCATCTGTAGCACCAATAACCACGAATGAAACACCCCACTTCTATAACTCCAAACCGCCTTTCATTGGTGGTGGATTGTTCTGCCGGATCCATGTTGTCGTTGCTGTCTTGCAGGTCGAAGCGCTTCGAGTACCCCTCCCCCCCTCGATCGATCGATATACCCGGGGCGGCGCTGGGGACATCAATTGTGCATCTAATTCCCGCTAACGGCGGCATCGTCCACGGGCCGCCTCTATGTCTTGGAGGAGAGCAAACGAGCTGGCATCTAGTAGCTCCCAATATGTGGGATGAGACTAATAATAATAATGGTAGTCGTTTTATCAAGGTTAGGAGGACGAGAACTTTCAGCCTAAAATGTTACAAAAAAAAGTGATACCAGAAGTGGCGATTGTGCATAGCAGGTGGAGAATATTGTAACATGAATAAACGAAATAACAGCGAGGTAAGTTTACAAGAAAGGTAAATTAAACCCTCGAACGAAGTATGCAGACTGCCTGCCTTGGACCAATGAGAATGGCGATAAGTATTTAGGCTGCAGTCAAGCACCATTTATTCGATTCAGTCAAGCGCGGCAAATTACTCTCAGTCGCCTCATCTTGAGACCTGAGTAAATGGATTCTTCTGACAACTTTTGGTTGTTTTTTGGTCTGACGGAAGTTTTTTTTTCTTCTCTCATAGAATCATTTATTCGATTCTGGAAAACTGCACGTCATGCGCAGACGTGCACACCATTTTGGGTTCATAAAACAACGAAAATCATCAGAACCATTACATTTAGGAAAAAATTATGATTCACCGGGCCTCAATTGGCTAAGGCTTAATTGGCGTGAGAAAATCTGTGGTAATTAATCTGTTAGGATAAATCTGCCTCATATCAACCCTACCAACTGAGCTAATGCTAATTACGAACACCTCCCTCCACAAGCGATTGGATTGGGTTTCGCTGTGCTTTAACCTCCAGCTTTCCTATTCTCCGATGTTTGTATTTAAAGCGAATCACTATGGGTGCAAAAACGTGCAATTTTGTGTAATGGGACCACGCCACTTTGTCAAGTGCCAGCAGACACACAGTGACGACAATATATGTGAGTAGACACAAAGCCTGCTTCTTCTAGGGAATGATCTTCACCTTGTATCTTGGAAAGGTCAATGACCTACCGGAGGAAAGGGGTGTTTCTTCTGTGATGAACCTGACACCGACGTTGTATGCATTTTCCGTGATACATAGTCCTTCTAACCTGTGCACAGTTGGTTGTAAGTAGTTATGTGACGTAACTAGCGTCTTTTAATAAGCTGAGTACTACGTATATTAGAAGGCAACCCCCCCCCCCTCCATGCACACCCATTTGGATCAACTCGATCGTTGGGATATTTTTACAAACAACACCACCATCATCATAAATCAACCAAATTAGTGTGCGCCTCCTATACCCCTGCTAAACAGGCTTCATGGGTATTTGACACGAAGATTTCCGGGACGATTTTTTTTACAAATTACGGCACCAGTGCCACTTCTGGATTGACGGCTTAACAGTGAACTACACGGGCTATATTGAATCAATTATTTTATCTTCATCCCCATCTCATTCCCCTCCCTCCCCGCCACTCGCCATCACCAGATGCCGCCGTGTCTCTTCAACGAACGCTGCCTGGTCCACGTGAAGACGCGTCGCTTCTGTTCGCCCTGTCGCCTCGACAAGTGCTTCTCGGTGGGAATGCGCAAGTCCTGCATCATGGGTGGGTTTTCGTTTGCCTCTTTGTTGCTTTCGTGCGACCGCGTCGGCGGCCGAGTCGGCGGCTTCGTGGATTCTTGCCAATTTAGCGCAGCTGCCGTCGGCCCCTTCTCTGCCCCCCCACCCCCCCCCCGAGGATTGGTGGAGGTGGCGCCGACGGCGGTTGCCACACGTGGAACGCTCCACCAATCGGAGCGTTGGACGGAGTTCAGCTGTGCTCGCCGTTTCGCTCGACTGTTTGCCTCGTCTTGTTCTCCTCGGTGGGTGCAAAGAAGGCGATGTTTGCGCCCGGCACCGTACTGTGTAATTCCCCCAGTTGTTCGGAGATGATGATTGTTTGATGATTCCGAGAGACAGCCGTCGGGGCGCCTGTGTGTGCGCCACTAAAGTGTGTGTCTCAGCGCGTGCGATTCCGGTCAACAATTCTACGTCTCGAGTTAAGACAGGACGGCGACTGTGGATCTGTGGTAGATCGGAATGATCCCACTTGGGATGATCATTGCTCCCTCACTTGCGTATTCCTTAAATGCATCTTGGCCCCTGGATTCTGCACCCGGGGCCGCTCAAATACTCGGAACCCGCCTCTGCCTCTTCGGTTGTCACGGGGATTCCGGGCTCGAACCCAGTGGCAGCAGTCCACGAAAGAAAAGAAAATCAGAGTCACGGGGAGACTGCACCAACGACGACGACGATAGCAACAGCAGCGCTTCCGCCAAAACTGGGCGGTAGAGGGAGTGTTCGAGAACATTCTAGAACTGCCACATACCGCGAAGATACTCCTCGCCTCTGTGTCTTTAATGCCGATGTGCGGCGCAAAAAAATGTTCCCCGGTTCAAACGGAAATCAAAATAATACGATCCGTCAACGCGCCCGCTGAAAAAAACGAAAGGTTCCCTCTGTTTGGATTTATTGTTTGTTTTCAACGCAAACCATGCCTTTTTCATATCATGTCACCTTTGCCTGGTGGTCTTGTGATCTTAATTTAATGCCCCATAACATTATTAACAGGTATAAGCACCTTGAGACACCATGCCACGTGGCAGTTGGAGAAAGAGATCGCGATTCATTTCCAGCATACCGGTTTTTAGGAGACCCCGTTGTTGTCATTCGTTGTCATGACTATGTCTCCGGAGTTTTATTGCAGAGTTTCGTGACTGGGTTTCCTTGGGCCCTCCAATGAGTCGAATTAACGCCGTAGCGTGGCGGTGTACGCGCTAGAACGGCAGCCTTCAGCGACTGGTAGAGAGGTCGTGGAGACCTCGTGGTGGTGGAAACTGGTTGCTGCATCATCGTCTGCAATGTAATAACCAGTCCGAGTTCCACGCGTTGCAGTCCTCCTCCTCCTCCTCCTTCGGGCGTCACTGAGGCTGGCAACCTCTTCTTCGTGGGGGTTCGCCATGAGGTTTCTCGGGAATAGGTTTACAGGGTGGTGGCCTCACCTGGGAGTCGAACCCGGGTGCCTCATCAACAGAGCGAGGGTGCTGTATACTGCGACATCGCCGCCACCCAGGTGAGGTAATATTGGCAAGAGTCTTCATTGAACTGCCATCATTGAAGCAGGAGATAGTCGCACGAAAAGATTCAGTGATGCATGCAAAGCGTAGTGGGCTCTGCGCGTGTCGGCAGCCTTCAGCGAACGCTGTTCCTCTGGCGTTAACTCCACGACACTTGGCTGTTCTAGCACAGGGAAGGAGTCTGTTGTGGTGCCTGTTATCGCCTTATTCGGTGGTCCATCAAGCTTGCCGGCCTTTTGAGGGATTGCAAGGTGGTAGCCAAATAAGGATGAATGGCGACAGCAGGTGAATCGCTGCTGTTTCTTTATCCACACTCACACACCCTGACAACCTAAGGCTGGAAGATGCGTCACGTGACGGTTTCACCTCGGGTCAGGCGCCGTGAATGGCGCGTCTCTTGGCGGGGCAGTGAGGTCAGGCTTGCTACAAAGTGTTGCATGAAAAGAATGGCGCGACCTGTTGGAGTTGCTGAAACAGTCGCCCTTCCGGCCTAGTGAGGCTATCTCCAGCTTCCTGAATGCAAATTCGTGAAGTTTCCTTGGCATTTGGACCACTGTGCGTCCCGCGATGCAGCGGGGATTTGGGCGACGGAATGGAGACCGCCTCCGTCACCGAGATTTACTTCTTCCCGTCTCCTAACCTGTCTAGCGGTTTACCGTCGTCGTCGGTATTGGACGAAACCCATGCCTTTCACTTAATATGGCGTTGGCTGTTTCTTTGGTGATCTGAATCTCTACGACACCGGAAGTCGAGGTAGACTGACTTATAGTGGCCATATTCTAGTGTGTCTAGGATTAGTAAACAGTCGCAATTCCCTTGGACACAACACTGGAACTGCTTACTTCTGGGGTCAGTGCGGTCAGTGTCCGGTAGCTGGACGACTTACTGAAACGACTTGCTACCACGTTCGCTTCCCGATCTGTCGCCATCGAGTCTGCGTCAAAAGGGGCGATCGTCATCCGTTGATTACTTATGTTATCTTTGTGGTTTTCCGCGTTGCATCAGTTGACTCTTGAACCACTTCAGCTAGCCAATGGCATCTATCCATATTAATAAGATCGGTTGGTAACCGTTAAGTGTTCCGATTTAATACGTGAATGGACTTGTTTTCATATTGAGTGATTAATTATTGTTTAATTGACGTGCTTGTGTAGAGTATAATCTTTAGCATCACACGAGAGATGGTTGGGAGGTGTTCTTGTGTAAAATAAATGTCCAATCTCAACGGTATAAAAGCGGATGATTGCTTTCACAAAGATGGCAATCAAGTTGGTTAAGTACCACGCTGCACTGGAAAGAAAATCGTCATTCTCAACTTGCTCAACTGGACTCTGGCTTCCTCGTCGAGGTATTCGAGCTCACCCGGGGGCGTAGCTCAGGGCTCAACTAGACCCTCACCCGGTTACTAAGGAATTAAGTCATCTTCTAAATATGCCTTCCGAGACCCATCCTTCTACCAGGTGGGGCAATTTAGTTTAGCGGGGTTGGGGTTAGTGACAGTTTGGGATCATTACGCACACGTAGACGGGTTCAAACGGTTGTAAGAATAATAATAATAATGTTTACGCTTTATTAAGGTCACAAAGACCAGAACTTTCAGCATTTAATGTTTAACAGGAATGGAGGAAATAACAACGAGATAATGGCGGCCATAGAAGGCCTTGTCCATAACGCGCGCGAGACAGTTTCCGCCACCCGGCCTCCAGGTTGCTAGATTACAAGCGCACGCCACTACGCTCGGTCATGGACACCCCCGCATAAGTCTACAAAACCGTGGGGTTTATCCCTTGCAGTAGCCTATTTTCGTCGAAATCCTCTTCTAGTGAAGGCTGTTAAATGCCATCAGCACGATCTATTCACCGTGATCCCCCAATTCCTTCTAACGCTGAAGCGATTGACGAAGTTCAACTGTGTTGTTGATAACGCCAGGATAGAAGGCCTTCTACCAGTTGGCCCACCTAGAAGACTCTGAGAAGCTGCCCTACCATCTGTAGCACAGTCGGTCGCCTAGATTTTTCGCGTTTCTCGCCGGCCAGACACGCGATGCTCTCAAACCGCCGTCGAATTCATCGTCCGGATGCCCTACCGGAATTGCGTGAAACTGAAACCGTTAATCGCTACCGTCAACGCCGATGAAGAGGGGATGGGGACACACAAAATGGGCAATTTTGATGCAATTTTCTTAGGAGGAAGTAACCTCGATTTGGTGTTGTTTGTGCACGGTATTTTGATGCTGCATCAGAGGTGTTCATTTGAGGGTTCTATCTTGTGCAGATTTTCCCATAGGGGGTATACCTTAAACCCGAATTGTACCAAATTATTTTTTCATTGATCCGAAAAGAACCCTAACAATCTCCAACATTTCTAAATCGAGTTAATCACCTCTCCCACTACCATCTTAGACCTCATTATTCAATTTGAACCATATTAACTGCTCAAACCTTTCCCGGGGTTTCTTTTTCTGGAGATCCGTAGCGTTCGCAATTAATTAAAGCAATTCCTCCTTCGCTGAACAAGGCCGTCGTCTTGGGAGTAATAGTTGCAGCATTGTCTTCGGCTTAAACAGAAATGTAACCAGCGGCCTGCCTTCCACATGTTGCGGCCACTTCCGACCCCTCCGACCTCTTCGTGTGCCACTTCGGGCGGCGTCGCCACCAGAGTTGTTTTTCGAAATTTCGCCCATGAAGCAGTCGCCACACCCTCCTCCAGCCACAGGAAACGAATGCCGACATGATTTCGCATAATTGGCGCCAGTCAGCCAGCTAATCTGAGTCATCTCGGTGCCTCCTCCTCCACCCCTAGTTGCACCCCATTTATTTTTCTGCAACCTCCATAAGACGACTTTCTAAAATGGGATTTTTATTTGTGTCTTAAGACGAGCAGGCCAAGCGTGAGCGTCGAGAGAAGATCCAACGGAACCGGGAGCGAAAGGTCTCTCAGACAACACCAACATCTGCGAGGCCCTCTGGAGCGCACAACCTCGACGCCTTGTCCCCCTTCGACGGGGTCCAGCAGCCTGGTGACTTTGGGGAAAGATACCGCGGACCCTCCCAATCCCCGCCCTATCGCCCTCCTCGACACCCCGGTTATGCGCACGTGATGGACACGAATCAGTCATCATCATCTGCCTCTAAGGGAGACCATCCCTTCACCTCAAACACAGCGGCCCCGTTGGTGTCTTCGTCGTCGTCGTCTTCGTCAAACTATTCCTTGTCGGGTGGTCGAAACACAACAATGGCGGAGCCAATGGTTCCAGGCACCTGGGACTCGTGGAAAATGGTTTGTGGTCGTTGTGGTTTTTAATTGCCAACATTAAAAGCCGACTTTGGTCGGCTTCCACGAACACTCTTGGGAATCAGGTGGCGAAGTCTCTGTACAGGTACACCCGGTATTTCCAGGTGCCGGTAACTCATCCCATCAAAATTGGCGCTGCAATCTCCTATCAGAGGTCATGAAGATTCTTGGTGCCCGGGTGCTTCACCAACAGAGCGAGGATGCTGATCGCTAAACCATCGAGCATCCCTTCAAGTAGTAAGGCGGCCCAACTTCAGTGAGCGGACGATAAGCGGGCCAGAAGGACAAAACCTTTGAGTATTGACGAGGAGCAGTGCTACCCAAGAAAAGCGTCTTTGAGTTCTTTTCAAATGCTCGAGTTTCAATTTTCTTGTGAAATTAAAGGGCACAGCCTTGGCATTGGTCGTTGAAGAGACCTGCGAAATTGAAGCGATTTTTAGGGGATCGCCTGGCAACGAGGAGGGACAGCTAGTGAAATTTTGATGAAGAATTGTCTCTTTGATGCAAAGAATAGATGATCCAACGGAATGATGATGATGATAATAATAATAATAATAATAATAATTGTATTCGCCTGATTGCGGTCACGAAGACCAAAACGTTCAGTGTTGTACTCAACAACAAGAATAAGTTCACACGAAATCGGAAATGCCAACGAGGTAAATTTGGAAAAAGGCGAATTAAACCCTCAAGGGGTATAAAGTTTTGCAAACGCGTTATGACGGCCATTCCAGCAGCCCCCACATATGGCTCCTACTAGAAGGATAAACCGGTTTCATTGGGTTTGCCATGAGGTCTCTTCTCCTGACTTGGGAGTCGAACGCGCCCCTTGAATGTCCCAATCCATAACGCGTGCTGGATTATTTTTAAAACCTTCGTGGAGTCAACAACTCATAAACAAGGAGATAGGGGAAAAAATGGGGGACGGTAGGCGGGTAAGTAGGATTGTTATTTCCAGTTTTTTAATATCCTCTACGCCAAGATGAGGCTAAAAATGGCCGGTTGTCATGTTGCACTAATGCGAAATATATTTAACTGGAAGCTAATATGCCGCCCACGTAGGTTTCTCTAATTTTGTATTGTTTGCTAATCGCTCTCCTTATTATTGATTTTCAGACTCACACCGGCAGCACTCACGATTATCTCCAGCCATCAATTGCAGCCGCTGGTAAGTGACGTGTGGCGAATGATATAAGAGGTCGGGGGTAATACAATGTTTAGAAATGTTTGATTTATTAACAACGACAACTTTGGCATTGTGATGGCGGACGACGGAGGCTTGAAAGCTCCGACCCTGACCCGCTGAAAACGTGACAAATCCACTGGGGCGATTGCGTTGTAGACGGTCGGACAGCTTCTCAGTTAACAGGAAACTCGGCCTTTTTTCGTCGTTTGAGGAGAGAGATTCGGTTTACTGGCAAACACCAGTAATCGACTACTCCCTGCATCGTCATATCTTCGACGCTTAGTGGCCAGGTTTGGCAACCTTAGGTTCGTGTGAGACGAATGTCAGCATGAAAGACGCGAACCGTTTTCTGGCGGCCCCAGAGGGTCGTACGCAGCTGATGAAAGGCCTTCCTGGCGTTGTCAACACGCAATTGAACTTGGTTCTTGCTTGGCCACTCGGCAGGATTGTGGAGCCCAGATGTTTAAAGTCGGGAACGCACTGAACCGGTTCGCCGTTGACGAGCATATGGTAAAATTCGTGTGTCCAATTTCAGGTCATCCGCGTTCCTCCATCGAATACCACTATTCGCACCAACCAAATCACCCCCGACCCTCACGTTCCCAGCAGGTGTTTCGCCAACAAAACAACCCTTTATCACCACCACCACCCTCCTCCTCCTCCTCCGCCCTTACTAAACCTCCTGTACCCACACAATACCCCACCAATTTCCACATGCCCTCGACCTCAGATGCGCCCTGGAAGCAGCCCAAACGGTCTCCCGAACCACCGACCACCTCCTCGTCTCGTGCGACGCCCCCGCCATGCTCGGAAGCGCAGGACAACACCTCGTCGACGCTGCCGTATCACGTGAAGAAGACCGCGAGACCGATGTCCACAGTGGCGTCGGTTGCCCCCCCGACACAGTCCTTTCGACAGTCACACCGACGGGATCAACCGCTTCCGTCGGAAGGCAGGGGCACCGATAAGCCGGTTGTGACGAACGTTCTCAATGGACATGTCTGGACCTCTGACCATGAGGAATCGTCCAATAAGGTGTTGCACTCTGAACCGGTTTTAGCAGCCATGAAGGCAGTTATGGCTGATTTCGGAACTTTGGGGGTTCTTTTATGAACAATATCTGCAATTATCGATTGCCAAGCAATGAAGTGTCCTTTCGGCTGACGGCTGAAAATTCCCTCGACATCGATTTTTCGGAATTAGTAGCGTTTTTGTATCGATCGGTAAATTGGTTAACGGGAGACCCATCGGCTTTCGTGAAACTAATGAACTTTTACAGCATTTAACCTCGAATAGAAGTTTGGACATGTTGGGTGTTGTGTGACGCAAATTAATTTTCTTAAAGTCTAATTTTTTATCGCAGTCCTCCCCGGTTTCTTTTCGGCCCATGAGGAGAAACTGGTTGCGCATTGTACTTAAAATGCATCCATGAAAAGATAGAAACTGGCTGACCGTTTTTCTGCTGCGTCGATTCGGCTTGATATTGCAGGTTTTGATGCGTTGACGCTCATCTTAGAAGTATACATACGCCTGCCTGCATAGCCGGTGCTCATAAACTGAGATTTCATCAGCAGATGTTTCAGTTCACCATGTTCTTGCCTTCCCGCCATTGCAGGAGTGCATAGCGCTGTGTCCAGATTTCCTCAAGTCCGGGATGGCTCGACTCCTCTCCAATGACCAGTGGGTGGCCCTCAACGACCTCCGCAGCGCCTACGATACTTCCTTTCTCGACAGAGCCTCCGATCACGCCCCCGAGAGCAGCTCAAACCTGACTTTGAGTAGTCTCGTCAACACCTCGGGTTTCTTGGTACGCAAATTCATCAACTTCGCCAAGAAACTGGCCGACTTCTCCGTTCTGGGACAGGAGGGCCAAATCTGCCTACTCAAAGGAGTGGTGCTCAACGCACTGTTCATACGCTCGGCCAGCCACTACAATGTCGTCAAGGATGTCTGGGTCACTCCCAAGGGCGACATCCCCACGAGCATCCTGAAGATTGCTACTGGAATGGAAACGCTGTATGAGGAACACGCGAAGTACTGCAGGTGTGATTATATGTTACTGGCGTTTTCTTTTTTAAATGGAGGCCGTCTTTCTACCATGGATTCCGTTGCAGGAACTTCGCGGAAGTCGTGAAGAAGGATTCACACCTAGTGGCCCTAATGCAGGTTCTATGTCTCTTCGCACCCGACAGACCATGTCTTTTAGACCGACAATCGGTTAGTCATTGATACCTCCACGTGCCTTTTCGTGTCTGGTTAATGCCGACGTAAATTTAGTTTCCGTTTGTTATTCACAGGTCTCCAACATCTACGACCGTTATATCCTCTTGCTGAAGCATTACCTAGAAGCGCGCCACGGTTTCACTCGGGGACGAACATTGCTGGCAGCAATTCTAACCAACCTTGCAGAATTGCAGGCGCTAACGGACAACTATGGTCATATTCTACTCCATGTTGATCCCAGCAAAATGGATCCCTTGATCCTTGAAGTGTTTAATCTTCACGGAAATGAGAAACCCCAATTGGAGACAGTTAACCCAACCACCTCTTCAGTAAATAATGACATCCGCGGATTTGTTGATGCCAACCGAGTGGGCGTTGGAAATGCGGACAGCGAACTAAACCTGGCAACTTGCAATAACGAAAAGATAATGAATATTGATGGCGAATAGTACCGTGGAAGCTGTTGGGAGCAGTTTAATCATCACATACGAAAGTGATTAACTAATTTCCAATTCCCCTAACGTGTAAATATACTCTTTGATCACCTGGCGTGAATTTTCTCTGTTTATTATCATTTCTTTGGCGAATTCCCTTTTTATCTCTCGTTGACTGTAGTAGGATATTGAGGGTGCTTGGCATGAACCAATGTCGATCTGATTGGTTCGGTTAATTATCTATCGATTAAACCGAGGGTTAAATAATAAACAGATGACAACCATCGACGGAATCAATTTAGTTGAAACATATCTGCCAGCTGCAGTACAGAATTCAACAACAGTTAATATACAGTATTGGTACTGTATCACTCTTCTGGAGACCTTGAGCTAGACTAAAAGGATTCCTTTGAACGAGTATTATAGGAATTAAGTCTTTTGGTCGGCATGCGTCAGGTGGAAGAATGATAGAAGAAAATGCTGGATTTAAGATATAGTATTGTAACGATAATGATTGTTGAGGAGGATAACAACGTGTCGATAGTTAATTTTCAGGAAAGGATTCCGTAGAGCAACTAAGTTTGCGTGGTGCGGAGATAGATGAGGAGTTTGCAGGAACTGCTTCTGGAGGAAGGTCTGCAACTCTGAAACTATGCGTTGGCCCCTGACGTGGGTTAGTAGCTGAAGTTAATGGTAAACCGCGAGCCTCTACTGAAAGGTAAATTATCACAGGAAAACAAGGGGTGTGGCGGTATTATTGGGCCAACGACGACGAAATACATTCAGCATGCATATGTACAACGATCAAATAGATACGGCAAGTACGGATTATGCGTCAAACAAGAGAGAGGCATTGGTAGTGTCCAGCATCCGCGAATTTAACGTCACCATGTGCTACCCTACGCGTTTCCACGTGATGGTTATCTTCTATGATGGTAACGATTGCTATCTGGATAATCTAAAGTTTAGTAACTCAATCTCTTCTTCTCCATAAGACGCCTCACACACGACCACGATTACATTCATCCCCTGTCGACGAGACTCGAACAAAATTCTCCATTTCCCCCAAATCATGGACGAGTCCGGTAGTTCTCATTTTATGAGGACCATCCAAATGTTCTCACCTATCCCACTTCATAAAATATACTTCTAGCTAGCTACCTGAGGAGGGGGTAAATAACGCGACGGTTTTTTTACCAATACATCGTGCGGGGTTTCAAGAACACGTAATGCCCATCATGTGCCAATAGGATGCAACCTTGTGTAACACTACCGGTACACGAGATTGTAATCTTCTATGGCGGTGACGATTGGTATCTGGTTCAAACAGAGAGATAGGTAATTAACTCTCTTCGTCTTATTAGGATGCTTCATACCCAATCACACACTACTCTAGTTGAATTCATTCACAGTCGTCGCCACTCGAGTAACAACCTCAATGCACTCCACTCATGTACAGGTCTTGTAAGGACGGGTCTCGTTTCCATGCAAATATTCTATACTATCCAACGTCATCCATTCTTGATTCTATATTCGTATTTATACCCATATACACGGTTAATACATATATAGTGTCTATTACTTATTCTACGTTTATCATTACAACCCCCCAGTAAAGGTCAATATTTTTGGGCCATAATACCTTTACTGGAAGAGAAGCATATACATTTTTAAAATGATGTTACAATTGCTTTAAGACGAAAAAACATAATTTTGTTTGTATTACTGAATATATCGCTTAAATTGAGTTGGTGTGCGAGTCATTTCTATTCGCAGTACGTTCCCAATTCGTCATTTACGCAAACGTGTCCACTAACTTTCAATCATGGGGAAGGAAAAAGCGGGATTTCTTACACCGAAAGCGATTGCTAATCGCATCAAGTCGAAAGGTCTTCAGAAACTCAGGTGGTATTGTCAAATGTGTGAAAAACAGTGTCGCGACGAAAATGGCTTTAAATGTCATACAAGTTCGGAGGCCCACCACCGCCAGATGAAAATATTCATGGAAAATGGTGGAAAGTTCATAAGCAGCTACTCTTCGGATTTCCTGAAGGGATACCTCGATATAGTGCGGCGTCAGTTCGGTGGAAAGCGCATTCATTCGAACGTGGTATATCAAGAATATATCAAAGATAAGGAGCACATTCACATGAATGCTACTAGATGGCATTCACTGACGGGGTTATGTATGTGGCTCGGTAAACAAGGGATATGTCGCGTGGATGAGACAGAAAAGGGCTGGTTTATTGAATATATTGATAAGGACCCGGAAGCAGAAAGCCGCCGCGCCTCAGAAGCACGGATGTCAAAAACCGAGGATGAAATTAACCGCCAATTCCTTGGTAAGCTTGTTTTACCTTAGCTCATTTATTTGTATTACACCATCCGATCAAATAATTTATACTCACTTTCCAGAGAAGCAAATTGAAAAGGCCGCCGACAAAATTCCACCCTCACAGAAGAAAGATCACGAGGCGAAGCCGTTGGTTCGGGATGACGACAATGAATTGATCAAACTCGATATTGTACTGGGACCAATGAAGCAGAAACAGGAAATTATCACGGAACTACAAGACGCAATCGAAGTTAAAACAAATGTCAAGGAAAGCGAAACACTGGTTGAAGAAGAACCACAACCTTCTACATCTTCTGATATTCCACGCCCTGCTAAAATTGTCGAGCCTGAACCCAAACCAACTTTCTTTGGTAAAAAGGCGCTAAAGCGAGAAGTTAGTTTCACTCTCATACTTTTTATGGTGTTAGATAATCTACATTTGTGGGTTGTTCACCTTTGCGCTAATATTGAAAGTGTTGTGGTTCATGCAACTCCTACGTTTGATACAACGTGTTAGCTCTAGGTATGTGATCTATAAACTTAGGGTTGTCCGTATTATGCCAACTTAAGCGTGCGATATGTAGCTGGTTTCCGCGTTTTTGTCTCCCCACTTTCATCAAATTTACGTATTTATCTCCAGAATCCTCTTCTTTTGGCTGAAAAGAAGGCTAAGCAGAGTCGGTCCAACGCAGAGTGTGCACCTGGCCAAGCTAACCCCGCCGGTTCATATCCTACACAGCTTATCTCTGGCGCAGTCAATTCAAGCTCGAAACGCAACGCATTGGATGACCTTATGGTTGAAGAGGAGATGTTAAAGGAGAAGAGAAATCGCAAAGACTACTGGATGACCGTGGGCATCGAGGTCAAATTGGTCTACCGGAAACTGCCGCGGGATATGCTCTACCGGCACGCTGTTGTTTTGGACTTGGAAGATGATTATACCGTAAGTTAAGGCCGGTGTTTTCACAATTTTGGGAACCTATCTGCCTTCAGGTCCTGCTCTGGGTGGAGTGCATGAGTTGTGTCAACAATTTTATCTCCGTGCTAAAGCGTCTTAGCGGGCAATACCTGAAAACTACAGCTTAAATTATTTTTAGGCTGTGGTCCGTGTCCTCAATTCCTCGAACACCAAAATCATTGTCGACCAGGATCACGTAGAGACAACAATTCCTCCTGTCGGTCATCCCGTCCTCGTTGTCAACGGAGCCTATCGCGGCGAGGTCGCCATTATCCAACGAATCGACATAAACAAATCTCACATCGACATGGTCATCGAATCGGTGGGTTTATATTTTTGGCGTCCAGGCACCGAGTGGCCAGTATAATATAACTCCTATTAGCCCGATCGTGTAGCTGCTAGCAGCATCACTCTGTTGGTGAAGCACCTGGGTTAGACTCCCCGGTCAGGCACCCTCGGGTGTCGCTGGAGATACCACCTGTTAAAAATCTTCATTGCAAACCCCCATTAAGCAGTCGGCTCATCCTTTAGAAGGTGATTGCCGCGCAAATTTGGATTTTTTTATGTTACGCTTCGCTCGTTGTAGGGTCTCTGTAGTGGTCGCGTCGTTCGTAATGTCAGCATGGAGGACGTCTGCAAGGCCTACGAAAAGAACTCCGGTTAAGTCTTTGTAGAACGCACAGTGTACATACGATACTTATACCCCCGTCCCTGCCTCCCGCCGTCCCTTTCACTCGTCAGATGTGTATTGTATTCAGATCCCTCCTCCCCTCGTTCAATCGTATTTAGTCACTCCATGGTTTCGGATTCTTGTTGGGGAGGAATGTAAATGCTAAATTTAAATAAAATTAACATTGCTACCCGACCTTTCTCCTTGGGTGGTCATGGGGATTGTGTTTGCCACTTGGACTCCGCGTGCTTCCCGGAACCTGGGGGGGGGCATGGACTTCATCTTTGGGGCGGCCAGCTGATCCTGCGGTCAGAGGATGAGCGACCGGCAGCTTCATGGATGTCGCGGATTGTAGCCGCCCACGCGCGGGCGTCGATCGGAGGCAGCTGCCAGGTCAGAAGAGAGATGATGATCCCGTTCTGTCTCCAACGACGCATCCCGTAGACCGTCTGCAGCTGTAAGCGCTCCACGTTCTCCTTGACGGTGCTGATCCACCGGCACGACGGCGCAAGATGGATGTTTTTGAGATTGGTCGCGGGTCGGCGCAGGACGTTGCCGAACCCAATGCAACCGACGACGTTATGCAAGTAGTTTAACGGCTTCCCCGCATCTGAAAATCGACGCCTTATTTCGTTATTGGATAGCTTGTCGCCCCAGTACGCTCTCAGGATTCGTCCCAGACACCAGTGATCGAATGGGCCCAATAATCTTCCGGTGTCTTCGACGCACAGTGGCCTCGTTTCACAGCCGTAGGCTCGGACGGGTCGACGCGACAGGCACGAACCTTCAAGCCCTCCTTTGCTTGGCCATTTGGGAGGTATTGGAAGACTGGGACATAGTCTATTGGTGAATCGAAAAAGGCAAATTTGTTGGGTGACTTTCGGAGCATGCGGACGTGTTTAGATACGGTCGCAGGGCAGTTTGGGTGTCGCCTAGGACAAAGATATCGTCAGCGGGTCACTTATACGCCGGTTTAATTTACAAGGGCTTGTTGAGTTTCCCAGTCCAGTATGTAGTCAAACAGTATCGGTGATAGAGGGCAGCCTTGTCGGACGCCAACATTCAGGGGAACTCGTCGCCTTAGACACCAACTTTCGCTCGAGTGGACGAGTAGTATGTCTTTAAAGGTTTACATGTTTTCCGGGCATTTCGTCCGCTTCCATTACTGCCCAGAGTGACTCAAATACCGCCCAGAAGTCCAGGAAACATGATATTGGTGGCTGTTATAACTTGTGGAAATGTTCCAGCATTCAACGCAGGGTAGAGATCTGGTCCTTCACGCATCCTCGGCCGCGCCGGAAACCTCCTTGGTTGGGGCGGGTTTGAGCGGCTCTCGCCGAGGTGAAACACTCGGTGTCGCGAAGGAGTTGTGCCTGGGACGGCTGTTTTCCGGATGCGAGCCGGATAAGACGAAACAGCTTCAAGAATTCCCCGATGTTAGAAGCAGTCTCCATGTTCACTGTGAACTCCGATTTAAAGGCTGAAGGGGCTGCCGCAAAAGCGGAGTAGAGCCAGTCTATTATTTCCCACGCGAGTACTGCGTTATTCGTCCTGTCACGAACTGCGAATACTACGCCATGTAGGCCAGCGTTGTCGGTCGGCCCAGCTGATATAGGCAGTAACTAGAGTTTGCGCCAAGAACCTTAAAATGACGTTCGACGAATTTAGGCAGACGAGCTTCAGATAGTAGTGTAGCGCACGGGCGGTGATGCATTTGCTGCCGGTGTCCAAAAGCGTCCTTACATTCCAGCCGCCGGCGTGTAGTTTGGTTTGGGGGTTCAAGCTTCCACTGGGTGTCGGGGAGTGGGGGTTTGCTGGTACCTCGGCCGATGGGGGGGGGGCTCGAGAAGCGTCGTTTCCCGGGATGAGCTTTGGATACGAGACATTTCAGTCAGTTCTCGGTAATTTGGTGAAGGTGGCGTCCCCAGCGCCACGCGGCTTTGTTCGAGAGGCGACGCTAGCCTTTTTCACAGTCGAGCGAGTCCCGCAAGACAACAGGGATCTGGGCGATAGAACGCGAACCGCCTTAATGGCCATTGGATCCTGATATGGATCTTCTTCGCCCAGTGCACCGAGTTTTCCATCGCTTATTCACTGAGCGATAAACTTCCCAGCTAACCCGCACACCATTTAGTCCGCGGTGCCAGAGATGCGAGTTTATTGTCAATTGGAGATCAAACACCTGGGATAACAGACGCCGCGGCTAGAGGCACTTCAACTTGAAGATCATAGTAAGAGTCTAGGGTTCATGAATTTCTGTAGTGGCATGGTCTGTTGTGGTTACAGCCAATGTTTACTGTTCTCTGGGTTTTGGTCTCGAGGATAAACCGGCTTCATTGGGATTTACAGGTTGCGTCCCCAGTGCCACCCGAGTTAGCCTGACCTGAAAATCGATATCGGGTGCCCACGAACAAAGCGATGGTGCTAACCACTACACCATTTTTAGATTGTCATTATTGCGCCCGATAAATGTGTGCGCGAGTTTCCATATGCTCTCTCATTAGACTGGTGCAAAGCAAGTCTTATACATTTGATTGAAAACCGTCTCACAATCTGCTTTTGTTCTATCTGGGCCAATATGTCGCGAAGGATTCAGCTGATCGCGCCTAAGCATGAATAGGGGATCACGATCTCAGTCATCCCTGCCGACTCTCATCATGATAATACTTGACCGTATACAAGCCGATATTATTAGTGTGTTTCAGGGGATTTTTTATCTGATGTTTACATTTGATATCAAACAGATTATTGCGTTAAACCGCTTTGGGGTGTTTCAATTGTGGAAATTATCGCTACGACTCGCCTGTCTATTACTGTATGCGTCTCCGGGTCAAATACCCTCTGGCAAGTAAAAAAACTGTCTAATTTGTTCGAAAACCGAGTAATTAAAAAGTATGCACAAACTTCAAAAGTGACAAATCGCAAACGCCATCATCGCTCCTTGATTAGATGAATATTCTAGAGCCTTCCTTAGTCACGCGAATCGTCCCGATTAGACGAATTGGTGGCGCACACGTCGTCTCATGTTGTTGTTGCTACTGCTGTTGTTGCCGTTATTGTTTCCTCGGTGGTTACCGCCAAGACCAACTTTGTTCGTGTTGAAATTGCGATGGTAATGGCGCATGGGTTCATTTAGCTTCGCCGTGGGTTTAAAAGAAACCTGCAGAATTCGGCCATCCAGGTTGAACCCACTCAGGGCCATGATTGCCTTCGAGGCCTCTTCGTAATTGCTCATGGTAACGAAACCGAATCCCTTACACTTTCCGCTCATGGGGTCGATTACCGCCTTGACGGCATGAACCGCTCCGAATGGCCCGAAGAGTTGCCAGAGAACAGCGTCCTCGGTTTCTGGACCCAGGTTATAGACAAAAATGCACCAGCCGTTCGAGGAAAGGGCTCCCGAGTTCGCGGCATAGGCTGGACCCAAAAGAGCCTTAGTGGTAGCCGTCAGGTCTTCGGCAATCGGATATCCGTGATTCTGGTCACCGCTGTACGAGGACGCTGTAATCAAAGGATTGTTAAGCGGGACGCCAGCAGTAACTAAACCCCCGGAAGGAGGCGTCTGCATGAATTTAGACAGGGCTGTTGGACGCTGGAAGTATCCACAAGTCGGCAGACGACAAAATCCAACTTGTGTTCCTTGCCACATGGGTTGTTGGAAGATTCGTGGGTGCCCCATAATCGGGGGAATTGCATATTCGTTGCCAAAAGGTCGAAATTGTGGAAATGTCATTCCTGGTTGTACCGAAAAAGGCGAGGCTATATTCGGTTGACCAAAGCCGTAGAATTGTGGAATTGGGGTTTGAAAGACGCCCGGTGATGCGAGTTGCTGACGAGTTGTCTCATCGCAGAGGTCGTCGGTACCACAATACTTCGAGTGACGACGCGATGGTAGTTTTGGTAGTGGTGACTGCTTGCCCCCTCTGCATCCAATGGAGGCGGCTGTTGATCGCGAAGATATGGAAGTCCGTCCGTCGGAATGGGAGCCAGGTGAGTTAGCGAACTTGACCATCATAACATCGGTGCTTTCTGGAAAGGTGTAACCGTTCAGTTTCTTAATAGCCTGTTTTGCTTCACATCTTTGATCAAACCTAATAAAGGCAACACCTCTAGATGTTGAGGTTTTCTGGTCGCACAGAATGCGAGTTGTAATTATTTTCCCACATGGTTTAAAAAGTGCCTCGAGCTCATTTGTGGTTACGGTTTTCGGAAGGCCACAAATATATAAATTAGCGCCCTTAATTGACTCACAAGATGGTCGAGCTAAAGAAACCTTTATGGTCTTGTTTTGTAACTTCAATCCATTGATTTTTTCAATGGCCTTTTCTGCATCGACAGGATGAACAAACCGGACAAAGGCATAGCCCAAACTTTCACCTGTAGACTTTCCACGAACTAGCTTACAGCTTTCAACTTCACCCATTCCGGCAAATAAGATTCTCACGTCTTCCTGGGTAACGTTTGGTGGTAGGTAATTTACGATTAGGTTGGTTTTGTTTTCTGGATTTGAGGCAGGTGTGGTTGATCGGGGGGTCGACAACTGGTAAATGGCATCAATGTAATCGTTCGAATCATCTATTGAACCCAAGCTGGAGGAATCAACAGGGCTGTCGGGTGATCTTTTATTCTCCAGTGGAGGTTCGTTCAAAATCAAATTTCTTCCGTCACCGTCACCTTTGGATTGAAAGAATGAACTTCCCACTTGAATATTTGATTTGGGACTTTCCCTTGAATTGCAATCTCCCGCATCTGGTAGCTCAGTTGCTATTCCAGTTGTCTGTGCTGACGTTGTTGAGTTCGCGCAAGTTACGATCATCGAATAAGCGTTTTTTTCCTAAAAAATATTATTCTCACTAAGACCTCTTGTTGTGATGATCAGAGTCGAAAACGTGGTCGTTAAAGAATGTGGCGTGAAGCATCGATTTTTCACATTCAAAGACAAATCAGCTGGTCACGCGGTTGCATCAGCGGATCTCACGGAGGTGAATAATTGCACAGTTGGTTGCAACGCGCCAATCTAAAACTCTACTGGATAGTGATACATATTGCCTGACAGATACTTCTTCTCAAAGGGCAAGCTGTGGGTAGGCCTGAGTTCAGTTCTTAACCAACGAAATACCTCGTCCTCCACTACACGAAAAATTACTGGTGGCCGTGCGACACGAACGAGGGATTATTTTTGGTTCTAATCCCAACCAAACAGCAAAATGGACACGACGAAGTTTATATTTGTTAATATTGTCGTTGCAAAATTGCTAAAAACTGGAGTGCAGTATTTATCCTATGAGGAAATTGAGGAAAATGTGATGGAAAATATGGCACCTACTAAAGCCGAGACATTGGCGCCACCGGCCCCAGAACCGTCATGGTTTTTACCATACATTTTGGCTTTACAACTAAGTGTTCTCTGTCTATTTGCTCAAACCTTGAGAAAGTACGAGCTGCCGAGTGGAAGAGCGCGCAAAGTACTCATTTGTTTTATTATTTCCGATTTGGTGTTCACTTGGATGGACATACTGCAGTTCACTCTATACTCCAACCATGGTATTGATCTATTTGGGCCTGTTTCACACGGCTACTGTGGCAAGTTTTCATATGCAATGGACGTTTTCCAACACCTCAGTGTGGGCCTCCATTTATTCTTGTGTGGAGAGGTCTCCGGGATGCTTCCCTTCTCGATGCATTCCACGCCCGGCTACAGTCTACTAGCCAGCGTGTTCGCAAACGCGTTCGTATCCCCCATGGCGTTTGAAACCCCCGAAACTGCGCTCCAATCGGACAGTTGCACTGCTTACCGCAATTTGCACGTTGACTGGAACTATGCTCCACGACTGAGCTCACTCCATCTGCTTCCTTGCGTCGGGCTGGCCTGCATTTTCATTCAACAACGCGCTCTCAAGGTCACTAAGCCTGTCTTAGGAGGCAAATCGCCGAACGAAAAGGGAGACGAGCAGATGTCCGTGTTGAACATGAAAAAGTTCACACTTCGTTCAATGATTTGTCATTACGTGATCAGCGCTATTTACACCTTTCTAACAATCGGCATAAAGGCGAGGCAACCAGAACTCATAGAAATGATTAGCCAGTTCGATTCCCCGGATAATATGCTGAGGAAGCTGGGCTACTTGCATCAGGCGGCCAATACCCTGTGTCTCCTGGCCTGCCTTAACCTTGAAGAATCCTGCGACGACTTGACCATCAACGAGGAATTTGATGACGTCCTCGAATTCCGACCGCCCGTGGCAATTTCCTCTGAGATGCTAGAAGACGATATCGACTAGTTCTTAGACAGCGTGTGCTACGCTATCACCTGAGTTATCATGGCGGAGGAAATTTTTGAGGAAAAAATAAAGCTCGTTCCGCCGACCGAGGCCAGTTTACCGATATAAATGCGGGGTGTTTTACGAATGGCGTGCACATCGAACGCTCAAATTTCAAGAAAGTTGGTGATTTAGACACATACGTTGGGAAATAATGCTAGGAATATATTCATAAATGATGGTCAACTAGACAAAATGACTACAAATGTATGCTTGTGTAGTATCCATTTGGTTCACTTTATTATTCTCGCACAAAATTGTTACACTTGTTGGCATTAGAACGTTCACATGGAGTCTCGATTGCCGAAATTGAGTTCGACTGAAATATATGCGGACCGAAACGTTGATCCCTTAAATAATGATCATTCCAGAGATCCAGGATGCCGGTCATCGATAAGCAGTGGGGGTAAGGCCATTGTGTCAAAGACCCTGGTTTATGTATCCCTGGAGTAAACTCACCCTCTCAGGTACAGAGCATTTAAGTGGATCTTTTCAGAGTGTTAACACCCCTAGGCGATAACGCTGAAAGGTTGCGGGTCCCGTAGTATTTATATAATGAGCTACTTCGTGTGGAGGCTTCTGTGGTGTCCGATTTAAGTTTCTGAGATCGGGAAATCGATTGAGAAGGGTCTGGTAGGTTGTGGAGGCAAGCATTTGAGTGGAGTGGCGGATAAAGGTGGTTTCTGTGTATTCGGAGACTTCCGCTGCTTTTGAATTGTCAACTATCTTCTTCCGTCGAGCACTGACAGATAGGTACGCAACCAGGATAGCATGGGGGACATCAGCAACGATGAATATGAGAGAGGAAATTCGCCCCAGTCCAAGTTCGAGACGAAGCGCACCTGTTTTCGGCGTGTAACCGGCCAGACAGAGAGGGGGTAATGACACTCAAATCAGTGCCGGAGTCAACCATGAATCGTCAACCGCGTTCGACGTCAAACAAGATGCGGCTGTGCATAGACTAGAGTGAAAGACACACTCACTGCCTGGAATATTCCGTTGAACCAAACAGCGGCCCTTTTTTTCCAGTATATCACGCATTTCGCGCCTCAAGTCACGCAACTCTTGGGCCTCATTGTAAGTGATCCTCTGAAGCGCATTTATCACGGCAAAAATGAAATCGCCGTACTCGCCTAAAGCAACTTATTAAGGTCACCTGGACCATTACTGTCAAAAGACTGAAATCATACAAGAAGGGTCGATCATACATAGAAGATGCATAATAATTTAACAAAAACAAGGTCAATGTGCAAAAATGATAAAGTAAACCGTTGAAGTATGTAAAGTTACGTAAACGCGTAATGGTGACAATTGAAAGACTATTAAATATGCGTCTCTGTTACTGAAGAAGACCGCTATTGATTATTATAATAACTCAATTAAACAGCATAATGTGACAATGTTCCAGACTTTCTAAGGTTCACGTGATCACAATCACTAATATTTTGAAATTAAATTGTTTTGAAAGAATAAATTTTGACAAGCATGGAATTATTGCGGTAAAACTAAACAATAAATAACCACTTTCGATACCGAAACAACGGTTAAAACTTGGATAGATTTTAAGTTATTTATCTATCCTTGTTGTTTAAAACAACACAAATAGTATTTGTTGTTTAAAGCGCATATTTAAATTTAAATCTGTAGAGTTTTCTAAGTTTGGGTTACTATACATTTTTGGTGTATTTGATGAAGTAGTTTCAATGACGCTCCGGGGATATATTGTTATTCTTAAGCGCGATGGTACTTCTGGTTCTATTTGTGACTGGCGAGCAGATAAATGTATATTTGGAAGGTGAGAATACATCATTCGTATTTATCAATTTAGTAATGTCTCGTGTGATGTTCATATTAAGCTGGATGCTGTCAGTCCACTTCACTGCACACTCCAAGCGATGCTCGATGGTCGTATTCTTGTCGAAAATCACGCTCAACCGGTGTCGAAAACTCTTTTGAACGATGTTCCTGTGTCTGAGAGGACATTCGTGCCGCATAACAGTCTTCTAACAATTGGTGACCGCAAATTTAAATTTTTATACCCCGAAGAATCTGTATGGATTATTAAACCGACGGTGAGTTGATTTCGGTTCTTCCTTGTTATATATATCAATAAAGCCACAACAATTATTAGTATCTTTTTCATTTAGGAGATGCGCAGGAAGAGTGCTTCCCGACCATCTGGTACTCCCAAGACTATATCATCACCCACTCGCGTCTCCATGTTACCCGTCGTTAAAGCCGCTTCACCGAAACGAACCCCACAATCGGTTCCTCGATTAAAGAAAACGCCTGTTTCTATTTCGATCCTGCGAAGAGGTCTTACGACGCAGGAACGTTATGGCCCTACTCCTCCTCGATCAGTTTCAGCATCTCCATCAGTGAATGTAAAGCGTTACTCGAATGTTAGTCGTCGTTCTTCTACAGGCAGCCTCCAAACACCTTCGCCTATGCCGAAATCTAAAAGTGACTTCCGGAAAAAAGCAAACGTCAATGTGATGGCGGAGACCCCAGCGGCCTCGGGCACTCAGTATATCTTCCGGGTTCAAGCGTCAAGTCTATTAAGTTCTGGTTCACAAAAAAACAATTCATCGACAAAGTCCTACTATTCTATGCTGGACTTTTCAAGCCCAAAATACCCTACCGCCAGCAAAAGCAAAGTAGACTTGTATGGCAATTCATATACAGATTCGTGGAATCCTTCAATAACACTAACTCCACCATCCAGCAACAAAATATCCTTCGAAAAATCGAAGAAGTTGTCATTTACTGAGCCCAAAGGGGGCATTGGCTCACATGCAACGCCGACATCTGCTAAAGATGGTATGGTATACGGGAAAGTATCTCCAGCTGTTTCCCGTCGCAGTATAAATGTATTGCCGCAGCATATCACTTATTCTAGCACCCCCTTCATCACGTCACAAAATTCGAACATTCCTTCACAACCAACCCCGGACGATTTGTTGACTGATCGCCCTTCGGTTGTGCACAGCGTCACCAAAAAGGGTGTCAAGTTTGGCCCGAAATTGAGTCCGGAACAGTTTGATTATCGACTGCCCCCATCTACTCCGCTGAAACGTGGAGCTTTACCCCCAGCTAGAAGTGCGCGCATTGCGCGAGTCTCCATTGTGAAACAATCTAGGTCTAGCTCCTTGCCTAAAACGTCCTCGCCAAGAATTGGACAGCGCTTGGGTTCTTCTCATGCTTCTTCGCGTTCTCCATTCGTAAGCAGCAAATCGCGCTCACCCCGTCCCACAAGTACACCGCCTTTACCGGAAGTCAGTAACGCTGGGGATTTGTTTTCCTCGCCTTTGTGTAAGTCAAAATCACCGACACAGCCAGCACCTTCCGGTGTTACCATCGCAAATACATCACCTGGCATCCGCAAGTCGACTACTTTCAAACGTGTGCTATCTATAACTCATCACGATAGCAAAGTGGATGATATAATGTTTGCCTCTACGAATGCAACCGCGGGTAGTTCAATACGCTCGCCGACTCCTAAGCGAGTTCGTTTATCTCGGAAGTCACCAAATCCACTGGAAATCACTGCTTCAAGAAATAGAATTGTTTCCCCTAGCCGTAGCGCTTTAGATGCTCTTTTTATGACACCAATTAGCATTGGGCGTAAAAGTTCGATAGTTTCACCGGCCTCACTGAAAGGTAGTAATGTCAAAAAAACGGAAAATCCTAAAATATCGTCACCGGACGTGTCACCAGCGACTCCATTTGTCTCGTCCTGGGTCGCTAGAAGACACCACTCACTGGCTCCACCCAAACGAGAGAATTACGAGATGCCACCAAGACGATCGCTTAATACAGTGTTTGGTGCCGTTCCCTTACCAAGTAAGCGTGTGTCTCTCTTGAAGCAAATTACTACAACTCCAGCAGGGTTAATGACTCCTTCGGTGGCACGGCGGTATATCAAAAAAAATCTCGATTCGTCAAAGCCAGCTCAATCGCCGGCAGAAAAGTCGCCCCGATTGTCTGGCATCAAGGAACTTATGAATACGCCAGAATCTGTCGCCGCTGCCAGTACGCGAATTACGCTCGTGAAAACACCCAAAGCCAGTATTTCGCCAAGGCTAAGTAGTGTTCGTCAACTTCTCGAAACTCCTAAGAGTCCGCGTATATCTAGTGTAAGGAAATCGTTGCCGACATCCATTGGCCATACATCGAAAGGATACGATATCGCTTCGTTGCATTTTGTTCATGGTTCTACAGTGTGTTCGAACGAAAAGCGTGCTACACAAAAGACTCCTTATCGTGGAAGTGCAAAAGGGCCCGGTAGAAAAAAAGTGATTGCTGTTAAACCACCACTTCAGCGAGCCACTCCTAAGCAGAAAACCAGAAATGCCAAGACACCTGTGAAGCGAGGTCGCCGTGTTGCCGTGGTCAGGCCGAAATCTCCAGCGTCATTGCTCATTGGTTCTCCAAGCCCTGAAAAGTCCATGACAACAGTGAAGCGGGGTAGACGTGTTGTCTTGATCGGCCAGAAATCTCTGACGAAAAAAGTTCCCATTGGTTCCCCCAGTTCTAAAAAGACCAAATCGCCTATGAAGCGGGTTCGTCGTGTTGCCGTGGTCAGACCGAAATATCCTGCTACACAATCGATTCTCGCTAACGCATCATTGCTCACTGGCTCCCCTAGTCCTAAAAAAGTCAAAGCACCAGCGAAGCGGGTTCGCCGTGTTGCCGTTGCCAGACCGAAATCTCCCGCGTCATTGCTCATTGGTTCTCCAGGCTCTGAAAAGTCCATGACACCAGTGAAGCAGGGTCGACGTGTTGTCTTTATCGACCAGAAATCTCTGACGAAAAAAGTTCCAATTGGTTCCCCCAGTTCTAAAAAGACCAAATCGCCGTTGAAGCGGGGTCGTCGTGTTGCCGTGGTCAGGCCGAAATCTCCTGCTACACAATCGAGTCTCGCTAACGCATCATTGCTCATTGGCTCCCCGATTTCTAAAAAGACCAAATCGCCTTTGAAGCGGGGTCGTCGTGTTGCCGTGGTCAGGCCGAAATCTCCTGCTACACAATCGAGTCTCGCTAACGCATCATTGCTCATTGGCTCCCCGATTTCTAAAAAGACCAAATCGCCTTTGAAGCGGGGTCGTCGTGTTGCCGTGGTCAGGCCGAAATCTCCTGCTACACAATCGAGTCTCGCTAACGCATCATTGCTCATTGGCTCCCCGATTTCTAAAAAGACCAAATCGCCTTTGAAGCGGGGTCGTCGTGTTGCCGTGGTCAGGCCGAAATCTCCTGCTACACAATCGAGTCTCGCTAACGCATCATTGCTCATTGGCTCCCCGATTTCTAAAAAGACCAAATCGCCTTTGAAGCGGGGTCGTCGTGTTGCCGTGGTCAGGCCGAAATCTCCTGCTACACAATCGAGTCTCGCTAACGCATCATTGCTCATTGGCTCCCCGATTTCTAAAAAGACCAAATCGCCTTTGAAGCGGGGTCGTCGTGTTGCCGTTGCCAGGCCGAAATCTCCTGCTACACAATCGAGTCTCGCTAACGCATCATTGCTCATTGGCTCCCCGATTTCTAAAAAGGCCAAATCGCCTTTGAAGCGGGGTCGTCGTGTTGCCGTGGTCAGGCCGAAATCTCCTGCTTCACAATCGAGTCTCGCTAACGCATCATTGCTCATTGGCTCCCCCAGTTCTAAAAAAGTCAAAGCACCAGTGAAGCGGGGTCGCCGTGTTGCCGTTGCCAGACCGAAATCTCCTGGCAAACCTTCCACTCCTACCCAGACAAAACCTCTTGGAGAACCATCTCTTAAGCGTGGCCGTCGTATTGGTGCCGGTAAACAAAAGAGCCGCCTTTCCCAAGACTCTACTATTGATAATATAACTGCGAAACGACGTCGCCTTGCGCCACCCGTTAAGCAGGCATCCAAAGGATCTATGACAAAAATTTCTTCCGTCAAAAAGACAAGGCAAAAGAAACGAATGGAAAAGGAAACGGCAGCATCTCCAAGGAGCACGCGAAAGTAGCACCTGTTACAATCTTTTTATATGTGTCTAACCTTTTATAGCCCAATGTAATTTTAAATTATTCCCGAATCTACGATGCATGTTTTACTATATTCCAATTTTCGCGTCTTCCACTTATACTATGTAAGAAAAACCAGCTACCCATTACGCTGTATTCCGTAAACATTGGTGTCTTTATTGGACATGTATTTTTATCTATATTCTTTTACGTTGCGTGTTATACTAATGTTGTGTTTCATAAATGATGACACCTTTATGGGAAATTGAATATTTTGTCCTATCGTTTTGGGATGTTATTAATGGGTTAGAGTGTATATGACGGAACAGGTTTTCTGTGATGAGTAATGTTTACATTATATTTTGTATTCACTGGGAATGAATGCCGCGTCTTTCTTTTGGTACCAAAGGCACTTTTTCCAAGGTGTTCGTATTGTTGTCTATTTTGATGAGCAGAAGACCACTCGAGTAATGCGTTTGAGCCCGTGGTTGTAAGTTGTCGGTCTTGGTTTTCAACCTGCGCTCAACTCGGTCCTGTGGTTTCAAGTAGCTGCTACCGACCCGTGGCAGCCGGTAACTGGGACTGCTGATGTCTCCGGTTCCCCTAGCACGTGTCGACAGATGTATACCGGCTTTGTGAAGGGGCGCTTACACCACCTCAATCACTCAAGTCATCCAGAGCGCCGTTGATTGTGCGCTGAGGATGCCCACTATATTAAATTCCAAGGAACTCTTCCCTGAGCTCGGATGGTTTGATTTATGAAGCAAAATGTACAAAAGAATAAATTTCTTCTCTTTGTTGTAAGGAAGACAACTCTGATCGCCGAGAATTGGGTCTCAACAAGAATTGTCCGTTCACAGTGCAAGGCCATGATTATAACGGTGACCATTTAGTAATGGTCAAAGAGAGCCGAACATCAGCATGTATGCACCAAAAAATTGAGTGTGGGAAATATGCCAAAATTGTAACATATTCTCGAAAATAAATATGCGGGAGTGGGAGCTGTTGATTCCACGATGTGTGATACTCCAGTCGTTATTGGCTTTTAAAACCATGCCTGTGCTGAGACAGGTTTGGTGACAGTTCCTTCAACGAATATCCGCGCAATGAACAATTGGTGTTTACTGCTGTCGAAGCTGCTTTATTCCTTTCGATTTGTCACTTTTCGCTGGATTTTTATAAATTGGCAATTTAAAAAAATCGGAATCAGCAATAAGCCATAACGAACATTAAATAGCAGGTTACATTGTCCAGTAAGCCAAATAGCCCCACTCTAGAAATAAACAACATTTGCCAGACAGTTAATGGCGACCATCAAAAGACATCTATGTTCATAACGCCCGCCAATTGAGAAATTTCAACTGAAGATTGTCGGGTGGGAAAAGTACGCCATGGGGCGCTAATACGCCTAAACGTGGGAATCAAATAGAGCAAAAAATAAACGGAGAATTTAGCGCCTCGTGGAAGAAATGCCGTGGCATGAGCAGAAGGACTCTGACTTGAGGTCGTGGCCAAAATAATGGTCATTTCATCTTTTATCAACATGTACACACACACATACCCCCGACTTGTGTGCATTACGCCGACTGCATTCGATCACAGACCAAACGACTACTTGCGAGGTTAGAAAAGCCAAATAATGTTTAATAACGCGCTTACATGGTGCGTCATACGCAACAGTGACTCATCGAGAAGTCCACCAACCCACGCTGGAAGCCGCTGTCTCACATCTCGTGTGTAATTACCATTCGATTGGAACGCAGCGTGGAATCCCACCGCCGGGGTGTTTATGTCCAGGTGACCCCAAATCGGAAGGCGGACTGATTAGCCATGTGAGAGCGCGGAGACCCCATTCAAATTGCCGGGGGAGGGAGGGTGTGTGTTGTCCAACTTAATGACTCTTGGATGTGGAGTGCTGGTGAAATTACTGTCGCTTGCGGCGAAACCCCCGTTTCATTCCAGGTCATAGAAGTCGTCGATTTTGAGTTTTTGCTGAATATCCTCTTGTCTTGGCATGGCCATCTTTTCCTACCAGAGGATGAACCGAATTCATGGATGGAGAATCGAGCATATTTTTGATAGCTGACGCGTCTCTGAATGGAATCCGGCTCTGCCCCACACGGGACGTCGCTGAAGTAGGAGGTTCTCTGGTCAAGGTGACTAGCAATAACGGCAATCGCTTTATCGCGGTCACAAGAAACAAAACGTGCAGCATGAACATATGAAAAACGTCTCTTGAGTTCCTGTTTGACCTGTTCGGGTGAAAGTAAAAATGGAGACAAATAAGGAAGAACCATATTGCGATATTGCGCCGTTCTAGTGGGAAATAAAAGTTATTGCCTTCGCATTGGTCGAAAATATTTCTATTCAGACAAACTTGAATACGGCGGAATGGAGGGGTCGTCTCATATACAAGGAGCGATAAGTGTACAGCTGGTTAAATGGCATTGAATGATGACTTCTTGGATGAAGAGCATAGGTAATCCACTAGAAAACGAGATTATTCTAAATAGCCTACGGATGATTAAACAGTCCAAACATTTGAAGCCAGGGAAACCACGGGACAACTCGAGGTAGCTGGACCTGGGAATCGAACCCAGGTACCTCTCCAACATGGCGAGGATGCTTAACCGCTACACCGTCCAGCTGCCACTAAATTGGACGAGACTTCACATGGAACAAAACCGTGGGACAAACCACCTTACTGTTAACTAATCATGCAAGTGTGCATGTGTGTGTTTCTTACTTACCGATAACCTGAACGATCGATAAACCAGTCCTTCTGGATGCTCGAATCGAGGTTCTTATGCTCAGGGAAGACACCGAGTTTCCGGTAGACCGCGTGTTGGTGCTAAAACGAAAAACAGCTTCAGATAGTCAAGTTTGGTGAACACACATGGCGGTACCTGGCCAGGCATTGGGAATAATTTGACTTTTAAATGCAAAGTTCTGCCTTCGTTACGCGTAACTAGAATATCTCTGGAGGAAGTAGAATAAATTTTCCGACAACAATCACAATAAAATGAGGTGAATTATCCAGGCTTCGGCCAAGGTCTTGATGTGGTGTGAGCCTGAAAAGACGAACTAAGAAACAGATACCTAAGACGATATAGACATGATCACCTCAAGATAACCGACTGTTGAGAATAACGCCGATTAATTTTGATGTTGACCTGTATGCGAAATTACGGAGTGATGCAAATGAAACGGAGGCGCATGTGGATGAGTCTAGCAGAAGGCCGTTCTCTCAAAACCATTCGACAACCAATGGGAAGTCCTGAACGACCTTTTGATAATCCTTAATTGTCTTGTGGGAATGGTGTAAAGCCATTTCGTCCGCGTATTTGGTGAGTGCAACGCCATTAAGTAATCGAATTCAATGCGTGTAGTAATTGAAAGTTAAAGGACATAGCACTGAGTCTTGTGCCAAGCCGCAGTTATTGGGAAAGGTATAAGATGCATATCGCTTTCGAACGTGGTGGTATCGCTTAGGGAAAGAAATTTCAAGCGAATTAATGCAGGAGATATCAGCTTCGCGGCCGAGGAAATATCATCCAGGAATCAAAGTTCCTTGGGTCAGTCGGCTAAAACCTCCGGGCGCGTTACGAATATTACCCCTTGATGGCCGCCATTACTCATCTGTCAGACTATTTATGCTTCGCTTACACTTATTTCAATTCTTATCTCAGAGTTCATCACCGCACAATTTATTTTGCCAATTTCCAATTTATCAAACTCTTTAAAATGGTGAAACTCTTGGAAAAGAAGGCAACAGACTGGATCAACGGGTGAGTCGTTTTATCGATTGCGAATTACAGCCCATCCGTTTCATTTAATGAAATTTATAATTCCATTTTTTTATAAATTTCTTTGTTTTGATTTTCGAGACGCCAATTAAAACAAATGTGTTCTACCATACGCAACTGATAAGTTGGGCAAGAGCAAAAAAGGGCTCGCTAAAGGTAATTTCGCTCAAATCAGCGCCCAGTCTATTTAAAGTAATACTAATCTGCAATTGTGTTGAATTTTTTACGGACTAAAATCATGAGACTATTTCAAGGCATGATTATGAATAATTTATTGTGTTGACGTTGGAGATTGCGTGCCTTCTCTTTAGCCATAGCAAGGTACGATAAGAAGAGATCGAGATGGCTGAGCCTGTGTTTTTTCAGCCGTGGGTAGAACGTCTAATATATTCTCACGTACGGTCCGGTATATCAATCGTTTTTCCAAGGATCAGATTTGTGATGTTTTATTCACTTTATTCGCCCCGGAACCGCTTAGTCGTTGACCCGAAGCGCCGAAAAGTGAAGACATTCATCGTTCACTAATTCGCCATTATTTTTTATTGCATTCGCAAACCACTAAATATACAACTACTTGTTTTTTCGTATATGATACCACACCGCTTACTTTAATTGTTTAAGTAGTTGTAGATCTTTCTAAACTAATGCTAACAATTGCGTCATTTGCTGATTAATTAATTAAATTTTATGTTCAATATTTAGGGTCAAACGCGCGGATCCTTCGGTCCCAGATCAACAATTCATTGGGGGCCATGTGTATTAATTATATCAAAAAATTGATATCACTATTTTTTTATGCAATTCCATTTAATAAAGAATTTAATTGTTTGTCAATTGTTTGCGTTAATGGTTGCCAGGTGGGTAAAGTGGACGCACGAGGGACTTGATTTATACCTTGCCATCACCATGAAACGAGTGCCCTGCGAAACTTCAGATACACCCGTAGCCCAACAACCGGAAGACATCCAAGAGGGATAAGACAACAGAGGAGTTATAGAGAGTTTACCTGAACAGCCTCCCCTGAGGGGTTGGGGTCAGTAATGCCAGTGGACCAATGGGTGAGTTTGAGGAATGAGTCACTCAATCGATTTCATTGCGACATGAGAGAATGTTGACAGGTGCGGTGGGACAAGTGACGTGGCGACCTTTTACCCCGGGGTGGTTGTCTACACGGAATTAATGAAGGCGACTTCTTCCGTTTGGTGGAGGTCGTTGTAGGTTTTGTAGATGCCGCAGCTTAGACGCCACTGGAGGCTCGGCCGGAATGCTGAATCTTTGCCACATCGTGCAAAATGGAAAAAAACAGGAATTTTGTGTAGTCAATGGCTATGGGGCGATGTCACCTGCCTCGCTAATTGTTCAGTCGTAACCCAACCAACAGCTGAAATCGGTGCGTCCGGTTCACTTGTCTTCACGCGTCCCTGATTCTCGATCGAACGGTCGAATCTTCCAAACTACAGTCTCCTTGTTGGGGTGTCGGTGAGGAATAGCACTTCTGGTCGTTGTGGGGTCTGTCATGCCTGAAGGCCACACCCGATCGCTGGGCTCAACTTGAGGCTCAACTCGCACCTCTGGCTTCAAGTAGTCGGAGGACATCCATTCCTGGATGTGGGATGCACTCGGTTGTGTTACGCCCAGAGTCATACCTCAAATAAAGCAGGTTGGTGCTGGGGATGCCGCTTGTACCAAATACCCAAGAAACTGAATGAATTTCGTCCATGAAGCCGACCCATCCTCTCGCCGAAGATAGCTTCACTAAAGTAGAAGTCATTTCACAGCAAAGTCTATCGCCACTCCTTTAAAGAACGAAAAACGTCCGGCAGGAAAAAGTACAAAATTACAAACGACACTGCAACCGAGGATCGTACAGCCGCTTGCCAAAGGTAAAACAGTTCATCAATTTATTCCTTCTTTTATCAACCGAGTTTGAGCGATTTGTAATTGATAAAAACATGCTTTAGGGAACCCTGTCCTTGTCCGACGATCTCGAAAACCCAGAACAACGTCAAACCAATCGTGCCATTGATATGGCCGTTTAATGACCGCAATTGCGCGCTTGTCAAAAGAACAGCTATTTTTAGGGTTTCATCTGGCTTTCTGCCAAATTTTCTCGTTTTTATTTCGTGTTCGTTGGTCATCGTGCGCGTCCGACCATTACGTATCTCCAGTATTGAAAATGGCTAACCATGCCACAGAAACCATCATGTGATGAATCGTGTTTACAAATGCACGTCTCCCATTGTCTTTATGCATGGTCGCCAATTCCAGTACCCATATTATTTGTTGTCAAGTTAAACGCTGCAACTTTTTATCCCCATAATATAATTGTTCCAAATTCCAAAATTGTTCTCTCTCTCTCTTCTACTAGAGGATAAACCGGCTCCATGGGGTTCGCCAAGAAGTTTCTCGGGAATATTTTCACACACGACCTCGTCTCCAGTGACCTCAATATCGTTGTTGTTGTTGTTGTTGTTGTTGTTGTTGCTGTTATTGGTTTTTTAACTATTGTAAAAGGAGTTAAATTTGTCCGAAGGTCACTGAAATGAATATTCTGGTCGCCATTCAGCCGTGATATCTAGGAGTGACCAGTTATCGTTGGAAGTTTATAAGAGATGACCCGGAAAAGCATTGGAATTGAGATTAAGTTAACACATTTTATACAATAGAGTAACAACATCCACTGTTAGATTTGAAGCGCACATGCTCTCAAAAAATCGGCTACCATTTTGCTGGTATTATTAGTCCCCATGGCAACTATACTCCTGATGCAATTTAATGTCTGCACGCGGTTTTCGTTGAATTCAAATCAAAATATCCTCCTTCCACGTTCATCTCACCTTAAATCCGGGTTCGATTTGTAAAATGATATTCGTTCAATCGGGTTCTAAAACCATCTTTAGTCAATGCCGAATAGTGCAACCGGCCCCTGGTCATTCGTGAAAAAATGCTGCCTCATTCCCCTTGAGAATTTTGCATGCTGCCACTTTAAAGCAAATATGTCATCGCGTTGCGTGGTGCAATTAGTACATATTTAAAAAATCCCACGTTTCCGCTTTCATATTTTGGGTGGAAGTGAAAGGTTTGTCGTTTAAGGTCCCTGGAGAGAAATTAGACCGCGCGGAAACCCATCTATGTCCAAATGCTGAGTATTATCCCGTACACTTAAACGCTTTAAGAAAAAACACAAATGTGTGAGTTCGAACGGAGAACCAAGCCGGTTGACCGGTTGATGGCTGAAACTACTTGCCTGCCCAAGTGCTCCACATTTTGATCAGATAGCTTTTCGAAAAAAATGATTTCAGAGAAGTGGCCTTCAGCATCTTCGAATCCACCAGGCAGCGGGTTTGGTTCACACAAAAAGCTTAGTTGAATACAAATGATAGGCGTCTCGTTTCCCCAACTTTGTATACTTCGTTAGAGGGTTTAATTTACCTTTCTTGTAAACTTACCTCGCTGTTATTTCGTTTATTCATGTTACAATATTCTCCACCTGCTATGCACAATCGCCACTTCTGGTATCACTTTTTTTTGTAACATTTTAGGCTGAAAGTTCTCGTCCTCCTCACCTTGATAAAACGAATACCATTATTATTATTATTAGTCTCATCCCACATATTGGGAGCTACCAGATGCTAGCTCGTTTGCTCTCCTCCAAGACATAGAGGCGGCCCGTGGACGATGTCGCCGTTAGCGGGAATCAGATGCACAAGTGATGTCCCCAGCGCCGCCCCGAGTTTATCGATCGAGGGGGGGGTACTCGAAGCCTTCGCACAATCAAGCCCGTCGTCCTGGATGACCTTTGTCTTCATGACCTTAATAAAACGAAGGACATTATTAGAATTATTACTCGGGTCTTAGCTAAGGCAAAGGAGGTATTTTATTTGAAAACGCGATCTACTATTTTGTCGCTGTCTAGATAACGAGGAGCTGCCTATCCTGTCCTATAAATTCATCAATTCGTCCTGCTAGTAAACCAACCCGAGACTTTCGCCGCTATCTTGCCATGGTTGGCCGTGTCGGGGTGGTGAGAATCTGATTGGTGCAGTCAAAGCGGATGCAGATCCCTTGGGTCTCCAGTGGTTGAATGGCGTGCACCGCTGTAACCATAAATTGACCTCAATCTGCTCCGACCTGACCTCAGATCGCCGTTTCCAGGCAGCTGCAATCTGGCACACACACGACGGTGTAGTTCATCCTCGGCCGCACAAACCATGCAAGCAGTTATCGTGGTGTGATAACGCGCTTTAGGGATAAGGCCTTTGCATGGCCGCATTTCTGATATGTATTTGCCTTCCTGGCAAATTGTGATCCCATATTCGTCTTAACCTATTCTTTATTTTGGAGATCGCACGACGATCGTATGCCAAAACTGGTTCACATCAGTATTCTTTATCAATTACGGAGTTATCAAACTCATTGAAAAAACAGAACACAGCGCCCAATCCCTACTCCCGACATTCTTTTAAACGTTTCAAATTTTAATGCGGCACAGCGCGCACTTTCGCCAGTGCCCAGACAAGGCTGGCAGACAGTCTGAAGAACCTATTTGATTGGCTGAAGAGCTACCTCACCAGACCGATAAGGTAGACTTGGTATGGGTACAGCAAATCCAGAACCAGTTGCCAGTACACTTGTTGACCTACCATTTTTGGCAAAACACATGTTTTTTTTTTAAATTTGATTTCTCTGAAGGGATGTTGAAAGACACCGTTTGAAATGACCCAATGTGCAGAAGTAAACAGTTTCCAAACCGTGTGCGTATGAGCGACTGGATTTTTAACGACAATTTATCTCCTTCACGTTGTGGGGCCGCGTGTCCTGAAATGGAATCACCTCAATAATGTATTCCGCCGTCTAGTGTGTCAGCGTAAACATTCGACTTCTCTGAATCTTATTAACCCCGCTTGCGAGGCCCAGCGGTCACGCGAATGCGTGGGCGTATGCAAAGAGGAGTTTGGTTGTGACATCTTCACGCAGATGTGGTCGCTTATACCCCAATGGGTGGCGGAGTTCCTCAGCAATCTCAGAACACCCTTTCATGTATATGTTTCCATGAAGATTGAACAACACAATCCCTTCATGTCCGAGTTGGGGTGTTTTTGGTTATTTGGTTTTGGTTATCTGAGGTCACTTGATGGAATCTCTTGACTGCTTTTTAACTTATTCAGCATCTTAGGCGCGCAATCGCCACTTCCTGCATCATTTTTGTTTGTTGTGCATCTTAATGGTGAACGTGTTGGTGCTCGTGACCTTAATAAAGCAAATACAATTGTTATTATTATAGGGGCTTAACGACAAATAAACTTGAATCCGTACGAGGTTTGATATAGCATGTGCTTTTCGTGGAAACTTGAATAAAATGGTAATGCATTCCGCGGTAATTTTAGCAAAGCGCTGTCATCCTTTGCTTTGTAAAGGTTCACCAATTTCTCAAAATAACCATCGAAAACACAAATAGGTTCAAGATTAATACTATAACCACTAATAATAATGGTAAGGACATCACCATAGCTGGTGTAATAATAATAATAATAATAATAATAATTGAAGTGGCTTTATTGAGGTCACGAGAACCAAAACTTTCAGCAGTAAAAATAGGCAATATGACAAGTATTAGATGTGAAAATTGTCTTTTAGTTCCTGTTTCACCTGCTCTGGTGGTAATAAAAATCGGGACAAATAGGGAATCGCCGAATTGCGATATGCCACTGTTTTTGTTGGTATTGAACGGTATAGTCGACGCATTGGTCGAAGAGATTTACATTCAATCGTGTGAGATCGAATCTGCGGCCTCCTGAGATAGTCGGCCAGTGACGCGTCACGGGCGTTATGGTTTGGTAACTTTTACTCAGTTAATTCCACATATTAATTCCCGTAACGTCCAGACAACCACGCCGGTTTAAAAGGTCACCACGTCGCCTGTCACACCCCTTCTTTTAACATTCTGCGTGTCAAAATTTAATCGATTGAGTGACTCATTCCTCGTACTCCCTCATTGGTCGACTGGCCTTACTTTCCCCAGACGCCACATAACGCCTCTTAATAAAGGAGGCTGTTCATGTCAACTCCCTGGAACTTCTTCTCTTGGATTGGATGTACTAAGTCGATATTATTTCAAAGAGACAGGAGGGCCGAGAATTCAGAAAATTGGAGGCCATGGAAAACCTCAAGGAAGCAGTTTACCAAAAGGGTGATTATCCTGGCGTGGGCGAAGGTCTTAATCCGGTTTGAGCTCAAACAAGGTTGCCTAAAACTGAGAAATTAGACACGGATACGTGGCATTTTCCGAAGACGCCATCCTCACGATCACTCCAAGATAACGGACAGTTGAAAATATCGTAATCGGCTTTCGCTCCAGCGTCGAGTGAAGAGTAATGGGTGTGGGAGAACGTCCCCATGACGTCCAGATAGCTTCTTTTTGGTTTATCTCAAAACTTGTCCGTTTGTCCTCCAATTTAGAGAGGAGGGGCTTCTCAATCACCTTCCGCCAACAATAATAAAAATGCTGTCGGAGTGATTAGAAGATAATTAAGAATTATTAATCGAATTGACGCATGCACTGCAAAAGTCCAACACGCTTCCACACATGAACATTTGAATCGGCGTTTTGTAGACCGTTTTCGGTCACTTTTCGAAGGTCCACTGGTTACGCTCAATAAATGTCAATAAACGACCAAAATTCAGCGGGTATATGTATGCTTTATGTTCAAAATCAAATAAACATCGAAATCTGTAATTAATTCGGGCGCTGTGGGTGATTATCTTGTTTTTTAACCGCACTCAAAATATTTCGATTAACTCATGCAAATGTTCGACAGTAAATCATCGCAAGGGAAAGGGGTAATTAGCGATTGAGGGTTCCATTTGTATTTAATACAATTTCTTCGTGGAACCGGGGCCTTAAACGACCACAATCGGTTTTATTGAACCAAAGTCGAACTGCTCATTAACGTCAATGAACATTAATGCGATTCCCCATCTGTCCTCACGAATTACGGTTTCAAATAAGTTATTTGAGTGTTCAGAAACTCCTAATCTAACAGGGGTCGAACATACCACATAAATCGATAAAACGCCACCACCTACTCCCATATTCAAATCTAAATAACCTTGACCTCAGGAGCGCCATATATGCGAGTTTCGAAGCCATAATACTCCCGGTTTTGGGCTATGACCGTTGACAACATGAGAGACTGGTCGAGAAAATCTCAAAACAGCTATTTTTGGACCATAATAACTTTTAAGGCAGTTGCGCCAATTATTTTTGTTTATTGACTACATGGTAAACAGATAATTGAATGAACTGAAAAAAAAATCGCAATCACCTCACAACGTAACTTTATCCCTGCTTATTGTATTTTTTACCTAGGTTACTTTTGTACTCATTTACATTGGAAATAGCCAAGCCCAGTTTAGAGCGTGGTGATTGATTTTGCCGCATGCCAAATGGTTTCAACGCTTTCTGTAATTGGTGCGCCCTAAACCAATGCGGTTTCAACGACATCTGATTGGTCGACGTAAACCAATCACACAGAAATGACCTTAAAGCCACGCTTGTTATGCAAGCCTTCGACTTTTCTGAGGTCTATTTGTGAGAAGTTAACTCTAAAAGATAGACTGCTGAGCCTTACAGTGATCAACGCTACAAATTAGAAGTGAGTTATAAATCGCCAGTTATTTTTTTTATAAAAGATTCAATTGTCCTTTTATTCTTTTATTTTGATGGTCATGAAACAAAATCGATTGATTCATTTCCCTCCATAAAACCTACAAAAGTCATAGACAAATTATGCGAGATATTCGCGTCTACAGAAGTAAAACACTAAATTATCATCCTGATTTATTCGAACATTTGATCAGTATTGGATTTGAACCATCGTGAACCCGATATGGATAATATGTTAGCTTCTGTTCGCGTTAAATACAATATACCGATATCGGGAATCGGTTGAATGCATAGATATAAGCTATCTCTTTGGCATTTTGCGATATTTTTTTATGATGGTTATTTTAAACACTTAATATTCGCCAAAGTATCGTCTATTCGTCTTGCACGGGTTCGTCCTTTTGAGTAGTTCAAAAACTCGAATTTCAGCTCTAAACAGTTTTGTGTGGGTGTGGTCGCTTTGTTCACCTTTTGTCCAGAAAAGAGTTATTTTATTGTAATTATAGGTCCACGCAAATGGCGGATACGTTTTCAAACTATTTATGGCACCCATTCAATAGTACTTATCACCTGATTTGGCGACGCTGGTCGACTGGGCATAAACCACGGTTGATGTCTCTTTGTTTATCTGTCTATTAAGTCCGACAAAGTTACGCAGGCTCAATGAACTCCACACGTGTATAGGAAAGTAATGCTAACTTATTTCGATCAGATCCGAAGTTACGTGTTCTGTATACGTTACGGAAGCTGACTTCCAATCAGATAGCAGTTATGCTTCGGCAGCTCCATTTAATGACTACCCAGATCTTAATATCAACGTGTGAGCGAACACGGATTAAGTCGCATGGTAGCACGTGATAAATAAAGTCCATTCTCGTGTTACTGCTGTAAATTGTAAGTGGTATAGGTTAAAGCTGCTCAAGTGTACGCCGATATTGAAAAATCCATTGATTTTTGTTATCCAAAACGACTCCAGGGGGTCGCCAGCTTAAAAAGCCACCATCAAAACAATAACGAATGAGAAGAGATGCGTAAATGCGAACAGTTTGTGCTTCTGTTTTCACTTGCAAATTTGTCCTCGAAAAAGGCCTGGGCGCTTCGGGTCACGGGGTTGCTGTTACCAACGCCCCACATCGCGTCGGCCAATCATTTTTCTGGCCAGTTGATTATCAGGCCTATAGGGTTTCGTGTTGGATTAGCATAACCCTTTTTGCGAGAATTTCGGTGGAATTATCAATCCAGCGAATTTATTTTCCCAGCTTGACAACTAATGGCCCTACATAATACAACACGACAAATCCACAACACTAGGCACGCCGAATATTCCCTACAAAGACCAAATACTGTCCAGTTTGCATATTCCGCTGAATCTGCCGAAATTTGTCTTAAGCCTTCGTCGACAAATGACTCCCTGAATAGCTCGTCTACTGTAGTGAGTCCGTTTGGTCTTCTCTAGACAACTATGCTGGCCCTCGGCACTACTTCGGGTTTATTGACTCCGAAACACGAAATACGCTCTAATCAGGCAAACCCTGTCTTACTTGAACGTGCAATGGGCTTGACCGGGAAGGGTTTTACAACCGTACAAGTAGGGCCGAAACGGGTGATCTACCGGAGCTGGCGCTGGGAGGATGTTTTGTCTTGTTTACTGCCAATCACAGTTTTTAATATTAAACGAAAAGTGTGAAATGCGGGTGCCCTTCCTGTCAATTGAAAGGATTAATTACCACGTGGTAATTAACAGTTTAGATTTCGCGGACGACATAATACGTGTAAGTTGATCGGCATGCCCTGGAGATGACCTCGTTGGTTAAAACACTCATCGGGGCCATTTGCGATGGGTCATTTGCGATGCATGATCGTCCTATTGCAGAAATAAGTGGCAATTTTGAATCGCCACGTTCTTCAACCAAGAACACACCCTCAAACATCCGTGCCAGTTATTTTACATGTGGAATTCTTAAAAAGTGCAAAACAGCACACAAGTAGACACAGGCAGGTAGCCGTACTGATTCTGCACGCTACATAAACACCAGAGACGCAAATCGTGTGTCTCGTGTTTTGCACAATCAGAAGCTCAGCGAGACATAAATCTATCTCCTAGAAGCCTACAAATTTCCGCTTGTATGCGTTTACCTTACAAGCTGTCTAGAACACCACGTAGTCCCCGTGAAAAAAAGGTTTAAGTGTTGTATCGGACCACCAAGTGCTTAACTGGGAACGATGGCGTCGCTTTTGTCGCAGACATCCGACGCACCCCCTTTGTCCTCTTTTCGCGATACACGGAATCCGTGGGACGTCCAAAGCCGCGTCCATGGCAACATCACATCAACGTTTTTGTACATACCCCCCCTTTTAACCTTCGTTATCGTCCGTCGGCAGTTCCAAGGAGGCTGAGTTATAATGCCGCGTAAACGTCTCGGAAAGTTCACCTTTCATGAGGGGGCATTTTGGCGCAGGGAGCACGCCACTAACACCATCATTTACGTTGTTGTTGCTGGACGTTGTAGTAGTTAGCATTCTCGCTCTGTTGGCGAGGTAGCCGTGGTGGACTCCCAGGTCAGGCCACCGTTGGTGGCACTCAGGAAGCCACCTGTAAACATGTATGCCAAACCCCCATGAAGCCTGTTCATCATCTAGAAGGAGATAGCCGAGACAAATTTGTATTTCGATTACTATTTTTCAGAAACATTACGAAATGAGCGCGCCGCCCACGCGGTTTTGCGTCCAAGCCAGGGACCGCTTTGTCGTGCGCGTCGTCAAAGTGACCGAGAGGTTCGTCCAGCGTCCGGGAACCCCCATCTTGTCGCAGCCGTTGGTGATGAGTCGGCCTCTGCGAGTTTCCCTGCAGGACCCCGTCGAAATGTGCCACTACCAGAACCTGATGCTGCAGCCGCCCACCAGCGGGGTCTACGTTTTCGTGGGGTTCCAGGCTCAGCTGCCAGCGATCGGCGGCGAGTACGTGGCGCGATCGACCTCGGCGGATCAGATCAACCTGCTTCAGGGAAAGGCGCTTTTGGGGAGGCGGAAGTTTGGCAAAGGAATACGCCTCTGTTTCAGCTGTCCTCTTTGGGGAAATTCCCTAAAAGTTGAAGATTTCTACAACGGTCCTGTGTCAGAGAGGGTATGTTAGTCGGGACACCGTTCATCAAGACCGTTCACCAAATCAGTCTTGATGAATCGGGTTGCTTATTTTATAAACAAGCAGTAATTCACTATCGGGCGATAGTTATGTGCGTTGTGTAACGGGGAAAATAGGGTCAAACTATGCAAGCCGTAGTCTTCTTTCGTCATTGCAGCTGATGTCTGTACCAAGGCAGTCCAAAGTCCAAAACGCGTTGAAGTGCAAAAGTGAAATAACTTAATGACCAAAGTTCCCCAGTTTCTCGAGTTTGTGACGACTGGGCGATCTGGCTAATAGTCTCGACGAATGGCGTGTTTTTTTCGAAATCGCGGTACCACCACTCTCTTCGCCCAAAAGGCGAGTCCCAACTTGTGCGATTCTATTTTATTTGTTTCTCTTTCTGTTTCAGCTGGAGGTCTGGGAGGCGGGCTCCGGTTGCCCCGGTTTGCTGCCTCCAATTCTGCAGGCGCTCAACAACACCGTCGAGCTGCTAATAACTCACATCAAACAAGACGGCTTCCTGACCGTAAAACCGGAGACAGACTACATCTTTTATCCCTATTCGCCGATTCAGATGTTTGAGTGAGTAGGCGGCTTGTTGGATTGCGTTCGATTTCACGATTTCTTCTGTTAATGAGCAAATCACGGAACAATTTCACTGCGACGCGATTGGCGTAGGGTTTGAACCAGCTTCGTGTGTGCCCCAGATTGTATCAGCCCATGCGCGGCGATTGAAGGCCATTTTCGGGCTTGGTGGAACTGTACAAACGCATGTCTGCCATTGTTATTGTCCGAGATAGCTAATGCTCATACGTCGTGTATTCCGTTTTGGCCTTGGTACAGATGTGGTTTGAACATTGCTCATCGCACCCAAAGTTGTTCCTCCGACCCCGCGGACACAAAACCCGCCGAGGGGTCAACGGTGCCGTGCAGTCCCTGCCGAGCACCCTCCCTACTGGTCAACAATCATCTCGCGGACAGTTCGAGTGCCGTCAATTGTCCCCAACAGAGGAGTCTGCAGACCTCCCAGCCCACGCAGAATGCCCTCCTGCAACCCGTTTTTTACAACGATCGGCCGAGTTCGGCCTATGGAGCACTGAATGGCGGCAATGGGACGAACAATCGACTGCCGGCGGCGGTTGCCACGCCCGTTGGCTACTTTTCGGGTCTCCAGACTCCCGATTTCAGCACACTCGGTGGGTGGTTTTCTTGCGTCAATCTCAACCCATTGGATTGTTCGACATTTCCATGCAGATCCTCGTGAATTTTGTGCAATTTTGGGCTCGATGGTGTAGCGGTCAGCATCCTCGCTGTGCTTGTGAGAGAGCTGGGGAATATTTTACAGATGGGGACTTCATTTGCATCATCCAATACTTAATTCCGAGAAATTACACTTCACCGCATAAAATTAAATATAACAACTTTAAATAAATTGCAAACAACTTGCTTGATTACTGTTTGATGTGATAACACTTTTATTTAGACGAGATTCAATCAAATCTAGCGATGATTGATGCGAAATCGGGCTCGTTTTTTACAGTTACGTCCGAAACGGAAAATACCGAATCTCCGACGCAACAGAACTACTTTTTCGGTAGCGATCACGTCTTCACTGGGCCAGTTTTATCCGTCGGTAAGACACAGAGTCTGCTCCGGGCGTTTAATATGTCGCTAGCTGTCATCTATTGACTAGGAGCATGGTGATTAACCCCTCTATCGCCGTTTCGCGCCTGTAATAAACGTCAATTCCCTCTGAACTACGACGGCCACAATAACGTTTATTGTGTGTTTTTCTTCTTTCTAATCCACACCAACTTAGGTGGCTTGCTGTTCAACACGAACGCAGCATTTCGCGAACATTTGACACGAATTAACCGCAATTTCGCTTGTATTTTTTGGATTCATTAATCACAATCACTATTCCTGTAAACACCCACTTCAACCCAGAAGGACTGTCGCCGCCTTCAAATTTTCGCACTGACATGGGCGTTACGCGGTAAGGTATATATGCACAACTCTAACTGCTCAAAATATCAAGTAGGCTATTGGCGAACAATCCACGTTATTGTGCATGCAATCCGCGAAGCCATTCAATAAAGAGGCAATAACACCTCGACTTGCGCCGTCTATTTGGAAAATCTTGAATGCGAGAGGTTCTCAGTCAAATTGGGAACATGTCTTCACCTCTCTGTGGGTCGTTTGGGTTAACGAATGAAGCGCCATGCATTACAATCATATTTATATCAGCACGCTTCAAACAAATAGCCATACAGAAAGGTGAAGAAATTAAATTTGTAATTATTGTTCACCCCTTCTACAGTATACCACCTTAGAGAGGATCCCCTGGTAAGACACTCTCCACGTAGAGGGTGTTCGTTGATGTTGCAGTAGCAGAATGAGTTGTCGGTCCGCTCGGGGCCACGAGACCTCAAACAAGTAGACGTCATGGCGGTCAGCATCCTCGCTCCGTTTTTGAGGGACCCGGGTTCGACTCCCAGGTCGGGTGGCTCTGGGAACGCCGCCACCTGTAAAAAATATTCCCGAGATTCTTCACGGCAAACACCCACGAAACCGGTTGATCCTCTGGTGGGAGATATCCGCGCAAATGTGAATTGAATTCACGCGGCTTCGTGGCTGGTGTTGTCGTCGTTCTAGTGTCTCTGGTAGTACCTGTCGTTGGCCGAGCTCGCCAATTAAGTGGCCGAAAATCGTCCGCTTGATGCTCTAACTGTATATTCAGATTGCTGTTTTTTCGTGGTTTTACACGTTTTCCAACGAAATTTTAGAGATTCCCTCCAAAATAAACCCTAAAAACCATCGACTCACCCATAACGCTGATCTGCACCTATTTGGCTTGCGTTAACTCGCTTATTAACGGCCTTTAACAACCTTTCTCCAATTAGAATTAATCGCAATTGTTTCACATTTTTTCAACGTTCTTCTTCTCCTCCTTTGTCTAGATGCTCGAAATTCCAACGTCTTTCTTGCCAACACTTCTCTTCAGCAATCAACCCACAACTCCCCAATGACCAGCACATGCTACCTGGCGGGTGATCGAACCCTGATGAGGCAATCATTCGTTGCTCCATCGTCCAATTCCATGGCCACGGCCTCCTCCTGCTCAGCTCCACCGGCCACCTATCCGGGACCCCCTCCAACGACGATCTACCCGAAACCCTCCCCACCGACCACCTACACGGGACCCCCAACGACGAATAGCTACCAGGGACCCCCAACGACGACTAGCAACCCGGAACCCGTTCCATCGACCAACTATCCGGGACCCCCTCCGACGTCTAGCTACCCAGGACCCCCTCCACCGATCACCTACCAGGGACCCTCTCCATCGACCACCTACCAGGGACCCTCTCCATCGACCACCTACCAGGGACCCCCTCCACCGACCACCTACACGGGAGTCCCTCCGACGAATATCTACTCGGAACCCCTTCCATCGAACACCTATCAGGGACCCTCTCCACCGACCACCTACACGGGACCACCTCCACCGACCATCTACACGGGACCCTCTCCACCGACCACCTACACGGGACCACCTCCACCGACCATCTACACGGGACCCCCTCCACTTACCACCTACCAGGGACCCCCTCCACCGACCACCTACCAGGGACCCTCTCCGACGACTAGCTACAGGGGACCCCCTCCATCGACCAGCTACCAGGTACCGCCTCCGTCGGCCAGCTACCAGGGACCCCCGCCATCGACCAGCTATCAGGAACCCCTTCAACCGACGCACCTGCCCGCGAATTTCCAGGTTTATCCGCAAACAGCGGCTCCTTTGGAAATGAATGTGCCTTCGATGGTGTCGCAATCGCCGTCGGCCGCAGAGGAAGCCCTCAATACTGTAAGAGATTTGGGCATCGCCGAAATTTAGACTCTCTAAGATACTAAAAGACCTAGTTGACAGTCATCTCCAAATTATTTAACCTGTTCGACGCCCACATCTTCCAAGTTGATCCGAGGGTTTTCGAGCCGTGTATAACACATTTGATAGACACCGACATTGAGTGATTAAAACAAGAATTAAGAGAATGGAGGCCGGAAGCGTCAGGCGAAATTCAATAACCAGCCCGAATTCCACGTCTGCTGTCTTCTGAGTGTCTCATGCTTCAGCCGCCGCGTCTACAAATATCCCATGGAAACACATCCACGAAGCAGGCCTATCCTCCAGTCCATGGAAGGTGTTATAAACTTGCATTCCTGTTTTTTTCGGTGGGATATTTCAGCTAATCCAAGACATGGCTTCTCGCATCCGCTTGAACCCGCACCTGCCCCTGGTGGTGATGCCGCCGGTGGCACCCGGTGGAAGCACCCAGCACACCATATTCCAGCCCACCAGTCCCGACGTCCTCTTCATCGGGCTTCCGGGCAGCATGAACCAGCGGCGCGACGTGGTGGAACGCCCGCGTCTGATTGTCTCGTCGGGCCCCACCTGCGCCTTCGTGGTTAGCTCTCGACCGACGACGGATTCGCAGTACAGATACACGGTGATGTCACCACCCCAAGGCGTCAACCTGGGCATTTCAGCTGACGGCGAGGTCTTCTTCTTTAACCCACCCAACGGAAACAAGTAACTCGGGGCCGCACACCACCGCCACCACTTTCATTCTAGAAATCAGGCTTTGCATTTGCGTGGCTTCCTTTTTTGTTACGTGACGCACACAGAATCCATCGCCTAAACCAATGAGCAGACACTGGCCTTTTTTGTTTTATGTATTTTTGTGAACTCTCTATTTTGCGCAATATAGTGATGCATAATTAAATTGCTTAACTTACATTCGTTGTTGTGTGTGCCCGATGTGGTTTCGTATTTTTGTGTCTCCGACGATGTTCCGGTGGCGTTTTAAGCGAGCCACTTGAGATGTAATCTATCACATCTCTTTTGTTCTGAACCACAGACATTTTATCAGCCACAACGTCAAGTTTTGTTGTTTGAAGCAAAAACCTATAGGAACACTAAAATGGCCATATTTAACGGCGAATACACATTTGCCTGTTGTCGGTCGACACAGAGATTACTAATTGAATATCAAAGGCACGTTTCTTCGTGCATTGGACTAGCCGACGAATGACAGCATCGGAAATAAATATTGTGCATGTTTAGCCCGATTTAATTCGGCACCGCAAACCTGATCGATACGCTAACCGGTCTTGCCACCGAGGTCGCGCATGTCCTCGTAATCGCGGGGTCAGTGGTGTTTGCGTGTGCATAAGGCCTTTAATGGCCGCCATTACGCGTTTACCAAACTTGGTATACTTCGATGGTTTATTTGCCTTTCTCGCAAATCTATAAAAATAATGGTATTCGCTTTATCAAGGTCAGGGGTACCAAAACTTTCAACATTTACAGCAAACAGAGGTAATACCGGAAGTGTCGATTATACATAAAAGATTCAGAAAGGTCCTAGCCATAAAGCGCGCCAAATTCATGCGAAGGTTGTGCAAGCGTATGGACGGAAGAGCAGTCGCCACCTTCCCAAGAATCCCCAAGAAGCAGCAGAAAGCCGTGGAGTACTCCATCCGGGAAGGCATCAAAGATGAAGAGAGTGCTGAACAAGGTAAAGTCTAATCAGTTAAAATCCGGCAACACAGTCCTAGTGAAACCTTCGCCGGGGTCCAACGAATAGACAATTTAGACAGAAGGCCCTTTGCAGAGAACTACCCGACCACCTGATGGAAGATATGGGAACCAACCCGTGACTTAACCGGCTACGTTTGAATGATTTTCCACGGGACTGACTCCACTCCCACAGCCTGTTTCATTTATTTATTCTACTCATCTATTATGTGCAATTGAGCGAATCTTTATACGAATGTATTGGCGTTTGCCGCTTCATATGCTAACGAAATCAGGCACAGAACCACAGTCGACTCTACCCTGTATATTTGGAACACATTTCCTGTCCTCTTGGGGAAAATTGTGGAGCGAATGAAACGGCGCTCTAAGCCGCTGAGTAAATCCAATGCAACATTTCGTATTACCCACAATGTCGATTCTATGAAAACGATTTAATGCGGTGTCAGGAAGCTTTGGCGTTGCATTAGGCCTTTTAGACCTTTTAATTTTAAGCCCAGAATCAATTGTTCGAGGGATTGCATAAACCTCGGTTTCGGCGAATATCGCCAGTATGCTCGTCAACATCAAACATCTCCGGATACACAGAAAAACAGCCTACACATTTGACCACACAGTTCACGATTTCCCTTATCCGGCCACTTTATTCTCAACGTTCCTTTGGATTTTGAGTAAATTAGTCGCGTGTCGACCAGCGTTAGACGTTATTCACCGAGCGCAATGCCGCCGAACCAAGTCCTTTATAAATCAAATGCAATTATTTTTATTATTAGGCCATCACCATTATTATTAGGTCATCAGACAGCGGCTAGCACACATAAGTCCTGAGGGCGATGCGGGCTTAGCAAAACCCGTACACCCAGCATCTCGAAGAGGATGGAGCAATTCTGGTGGCCGAATGGGGGTGTCGTGCGACGTATACCAACTTACATCATACCGACACCGACGAAGCCCTTGGTGAGCTTCGAGGTGACTTATTAAAAGAGACGATGACATTTACCCAAGACAGCATGCACATGATCACTCGAAGATACGAGAGTTTAAAAAAAAACTTATTTGATGAGAGCCACCGCGTAGACGGGACACCGTTTTGATGTGTAATAATCGAACAATAAACGAGAGAACAAGGCGCCCTTTAGCACACCAGAGTTATTCGACAGCGCCTATCCCAATTAGGGAGAAAAGACAATACGCCAGCACTATTTTGTGGGGTGTAGCTGTTCCTATGCCTTCTTCGTAGTGTCAAGATGGCTGCACGGCAAAAAATAGACCGATTCGCCTGAAATACGCTCACTGCAGTTCAATAATGTAGCAGTTGCAGCGGATCATTTTGACAATGGCCTTCGTTCGCTGCCCATTGAGTTCGGAAATCAATTTATCGGGGGTTTTCTAGGACTGAAAGAACACGCCCAACGAGCGATTTAACAGCGAATTTATTCCCTCCAATCGTAATCTCCAGTCGTTTAGGAATCATCAAGCGAGACGCACTTATTCATTTGGTGGAAAGTCTTGGTATAACCTACGCCATTGATGTAATGCTTTTTTTAAATATTTTTCCAGAATTTTCGAAATTCGGTCAGTCCTTATTTGTCCCGATTTTTAGTTTCACTAGAGCAGGTGAAGCAGGAACTAAAAGACAATTTTCATATCGAGTACTTGTTATACTGTGTTGTTTTATGCTGAGGGTTTTGATCCTCCTGACCTCAATAAAGCCACTACAATTATTATTATATTTGAACATTCTTTGTATTCAGAAACAGACCATTTCCCCAAGAAAACCCCAGTGTTTTAAGATGTCAATACTTATGGAATTAGTGTATCGTAATTCGAAGACTTCGTGGCCCAAAAATCAGAATGGCAGGATTTCCAAAGATGAAGGTCGGGAATTTATAATATTGTTTATTGTTCAAACAATAGTGAGGGCCCGACCTGGGCCGAAAACGCCGACAAGGCGCGATGACTAGCGCCCGTTGCGACGAGTCCTGTCTGGACACACGTGGGGCGTGTCGTGGTAAAAAATGGGGCCGACCAGATGTCGTAGATTTTGTCTTAATTCATCCACGTTAAGGTCACAGCATGCGGTGTGGTGTGCGTTAGCCAATGGGGTGCCAGTATAATGGATGTCATGCGTGGGACATAAATAAACACATAATTTAAGGTCACTACATGGCTCCCTCTTTCGACTTTTCGCCGATAGGGAAAGAGATACAATAAAGAGTTGCTTAAAGGGACGATTACAAACAAATGCAATAACGTGGTTGCAAAGTCAACCAGGTTCAGGAGGGGAGACTGCTGTCAGGCCTCGCGGAAAACGGTAAATCGGTTGGATATTGTGAAATTGACGAAGGAAAATGGTGCCAAAGTACTTGCAATACGTTCAGGAACGTTCCTGTTGTCCGATGCGAGTCCATTACATCGTATCAGGGTTGGCGTTCGGATTGACCAAAATCGGGCGAGGATGGCCATTATTGTAAAAAGGTTTTCTATCGTTGTCTGAGGTGGAAAAAATCATATAGCCTGGTTTTCGTGTCTTCCGATGCGAGTCGTATGCATCGCAGCATGGCTTGCATTCGGGTTGATTTAAAGCGGCCAAGGCTCGTGCTTAATTATTAGAAAAAGGCTTCTATCGCTGTAATGTAATTTGCGCAGACGGATTCTTTACGGAAAATGATGAGATTAAAATCACATGGCCTTCGTGTCTACCGATGCGAGTCGTTTGCGTCGTAGCATGGTTGGCATTCGGATTGACATAACGCGGTCGAAGAAGTAAGTAGCGCACTTACAAGTTCATGTGAAATATTATCCTGTTTAGGTCGCAATGGGTGATGCAAATAGAAAACGTCGTCTTTATTTCGGCCTGTGGTTTTTCACAACACGAGATGTGTAGAACGGGACGAAAATGTTCGAAAATGACGTTGATCATCGTAGATCAGAAGATTTGCTCCGAGCATTATATGCGCGCCAATATCGTAATTCGAAGACTTCGTGGCCCAAAAATCAGAATTGCGCGATGGCCAAAGACGAAGGTCGGGAATGAATAATATTGTTGATTGTTCAAACAATAGTTAGGGCCCTGTGGGCACTCGATTTCTCGTAGCGCTTTCACAGTTTTAAAATAAATGCACGAATAAAAGGGAGAAATTAATTAAACGATCAGCTCAGTTAGCTCAATTGAGTTTAGTTACTCCTAGTTACCACGCATGCAGGCGGATTGCAGTCGATAATTGTCCATACGCTTATGCAGCTACTGGTACATGACGTGTTAACCCTTCGTAGCCATTTTAAAATAATCTAGTATTCAGCGCCTTATCTCCACACTCAATCAAAAGCGCCATTATTCATGCCAATTTACTTGTTGTCCAATTCTCGCCTCTCGTACATTAAGTAAAATCAGCCATTCCTTCTATTCTAGCCTGTCAATGGAAATCTCTTCGGCGCCAACGCGAAGGCTCTACCGTTTAATTGCACAAGAACAGCTTCTGCACATCACTGCGATTCGATCATTCCCGATTCGTTACTGTTTAGCTTAAGACTCCAAGACATTTTTAATTGATCGCATTGTTGCTGGTTTAAAGCCAAAGTTTAAGTCCTCGCAATTACCATTATTATGTTTATTATTGCTTTATTAAGTGCACGAGGATGATATACTACACAAACGACGATATGGAATTGCAGTGGGGTCCTGGTCAACTGAGATGCTGAATTCCTTATTTGAACGTCAAAAAACAATATGAATGACAAGTGCATTCCGTGCATTGTGTCCACAGTAGCTTTTTCGAGACTTCATACCAAATATACCCGTGATCCAGTCTATGATTGTCCACATAATAGCAGGTTCCACTTATCCAACATCCTGCCCACATTCTGGAAGCATTTGGAAATCCAAATATTGTAGGATATAGAAATAAATAGTGAGATCTATAGGCGGGGAATACGTTTGTGTTGGTTCCACGCCGGGTTGCAAGGGCAACACGTCGCCTGTCCCCCTGTCTGTCAACATTCACGCACACGCATTCCCTTATTGGTAGACTGGCCTTCCAGTCCCTTAACCTCTGTACAAATACCACATCACGCCCAGTAAAAAAAAGAGAGGCTGTTTGGGTCAACTCTCTCCAGAACTGTCGCCGTCTTTTCATCTCCTGTCCTCCGATTGGTGGCGCCAAGGTTACGAGGATTACAGCTTCTTTTCCATATTTATCCAGAAATGCTATCTCTCTGTTGACCTCCAACCCGGCGTTGTACCAGGTATTCTTTAAATGATTTAGCTAAAAGTTCTTCGTCAGCATGTCCAATGTTATTGTGGTTTCTTGTAGTAGGACCGCCACAATAATAGTCTATGCAGCGAATAACGTCATCATCACACCATCCCGACACCTCCCTCCATCGAATTCGGTTGTAGCTGTTGTTGTTGTTGTTGTTGTTGCAGAATTTGAGTTGCTGCCCGATGGAGTAGCGGTCAGCATCCTTGCTCTGTTGGTGAGGGACACCCTTGGTTCGACTTCCTGGTCGGGCCACCACGGGTGACACCTGGGACGCCTCCAATAGCAATATTCCCTTGAATTTCCATGTCAACCCTCTCCTCCAGTTTATTTGAGTTGGCTCATCCTCTGGCAGTAGCTAGCCGCGCTGAGTTGGCCCAAACTATTTTTTGACTCGTCTAGGGACTGTCGCGCCCAGGATCCCTTGCACCTTGGGGAGACGGAAGGAAGGAAGGAGGGAGGTTGGAGCCGTGAAGGAGGACAACTGCAACCCCGAAACGACCCAGGAAAGAAGGAGGTCGACAGGACGGCAAACCCGCCCTCCGTTCGCATGCAAAATATTGGCGCGTGCCTGTGCCCATCCACACCAACTCTGGTCAAGCTGGGGGCAAAGTGTGGGGTGGTTGTTTGTCGAAACACGCACAGCATCTGGTTGTTGTTTCAGGGGCCGGTTTGCCCATAATTCTGGAAAATGCTTTTCTTCTTTCCTATTATTATTATTATAGGTATTGTGTATTAAACATTTTGCTCGCTTTTTCGGCGAAATGTAAGCCATAAGGGTGCATCGGTCGGTCAAAGATTTCTTTTGATAATAATAATAATATTCGCTTTATTAAGGTCACGAGGACCAAAACGTTCAGCATTAAAATTTACAATAAACAAACATGTTACAGGACGTAACGATTATACGTAGAAAATGCAGAATAAGTTGAGAAGAATAAAAGAAGTAACATCGGGATAAATTAGCAAGAAAGGCCAATTTAACCCACGAAGGATATAAAGTTTGGCAAACGGGAAATGGCGGCCATTACAAGGCCCTATCCAAAACGCGCGCCAATGTGTCAATCGAGCACCCAAAAAACCCAATTCTTTATATCCTACAGGCACCATATGTCTTCTGTGTCGTCCATTTTAGTGCTGGTAGTCGTGGTTTTCTAAGTCGACGACAATAAAAGGCGGTTATGATCAAACAGGATTATCTCTTCATCCAAAAATGTGCCCAAATTATCAATTTAAGGACTAAAATCTGAACCCGCTCAGTTACCTTTATGCGCCCCGACTAACATTCGTTGCGACCTCCTAAAAGAATTAACGTAAAGCGAAAGCTACAGGAATCGAAATGGTGATCCCTATATAAAATAGGATTTCAAGGTCACGTCACTGGCTTCAATCAGCTGTCTGAATGCGGCAGCGGCAGCCACTGACTGTGCGGATGAGATACATGGGACGGGATCAAACGGCCCGGAAAGAGGCGGTTCTGTTCTGCCACGCAGATATCTACGGATAGCAATGCAAAATTGACTGTCCTTTAGGCTTGAGGTGGAACCCCCGAAATCACAAACCCAGAGGCGCCGGTGACGATACCTAGGACGAAACCAGGAATGTCCTGCTCGATTTGGCGATCCGTCTTTTCTACCACGACTCCTCTCACCCCTGTTATACACATAATAATAATGGCAATCGATTTATTGAGGTCACGATGAATAAACCTTTCAGCATTAAAAAATACTTATTAACAATTCCTGAGTTCCTGTATTTTAGCTCCTGCTTCACCTGTTGGGGTGAAACTTAAAATGTGAAAAATAAGGATTTACCTTCGTTCTTGTGGGTATCGAACGGTATTGCCTTCGCGTTGGTCGAAGAGATTGGAGGGTAAGTAAGAACACTGGCTTGTGTAAATTCAATTATTTTCACACCAAACAGAGGAGTTGACGATAGGTCTATGCTTAACAGGTCCCTCGAAACAATTGGTCGGTTGCGGAATCGGTTTTTTTACAACTTCTCTCATTTTTGATTGGAAAGAGCGTCATGCCACAATGTCCCCCAAAAGTCATGGGATGAACATTACATGTTAGTCTTTTGGCTAGGGCTTTTCAATGCCCGCCATTTCCCGTTTGCCAAACTTTATATACTTCCTGGGTTAAATTGGCCTTTCTTGCTAATTTACCTTGATGTTACTTCTTTTATTCTTCTTAACTTATTCTGCATTTTCTACGTATAATCGTTACGTCCTGTAACATGTTTGTTTATTGTAAATTTTAATGCTGAACGTTTTGGTCCTCGTCACCTTAATAAAGCGAATATTATTATTATTATTATTATTATTAAATGTTAGTCGCCTAGTGTGTGTCGAACCAAACGCGCGTTCGATCAAATTGCTTGGCTTTTTAATAGAGCCACTCGCATTGTGAAGTGCGTCAATGAAGAATATGGATGTTCCCATTTGATATTGAAACACCCTGCTCTCTGCAGCACTCCATCCATCCATCCATCCATCCATCCATCCATCCATCCATCCATCCATCCATCCATCCATCCACCCCAGCCCCTCTCTCTCTCTCCACACCGTTGAACAATGAAGGGGGGAGGGGTGTGGGGATCACCTTGGTCGCGTTCGTGCGAGGCGGCGCCTGAGTACTCTTTGGTTGTCGGGCGACGGGAAACGGTCGTTTGCGCATCTCGTGTCCGTTTTCGTGCCAGAAAAGTGCTTTTTCTTGAGGCTATATTTCGCAAGAGGACACGCCAGCTTCTTTGATGTTTTTCCCTGAAAATTCTTGGCTATATTTTCCTGTTGGAGTCCCAAGCCTCAAGGTCACTGAAACGAACCAATTTATGGTGGCCTGGCCTGCAAGTTGAACCCAGAGTGTCATTTCGGGCCCTCCTCGCCCCCAACTCTTCGTACCTAATAGATTAAAAATGATCCTTAATATTCCTCTCCTTTACTGTTATATATAGTGGACGCTGTTCTAAAATTGGCACATCGGCAGGATATCTACATTTGGGCATCCCGTTTCAATTTAGTTTGTTGTACCAATGCTGCCTCTTTTTATAAACCCGGGTTCAAGCGTGCAAAAACGAGACTTTTTTATTTACAACCAAGAGTGATAAGGGGGGTGAATCGATGTGCAAAGATCTTGGCATACACGTGATTGGCTAGCCAGGCGCAGCTGCGAGTTGATCATACTAGTTCCCTTCATAATGCGACAATAAATCTCGGGGCAGTTGAAAGAGAAAAGTAGTAGCGTATCAGATTAACAGCCATGGGTTCTGGATTACCGCAAAAGGCAGAAAAATTCTGGCGGAAGTCTACAGCCAACGGGATTATCCAAATCTGATCGACGGTATTGATATGCATTGAATAAAACGAGACAAGGGCGCGCGTTATGGAAAAGGCCTTTCAATGGCCACCAATGCGCGTTTGCCAAACTTTGTACACTTCGAGGGTTTAATTTGCCTTTCTAGCAAATTTACCTCGTTTTTATTTCGTTCATTCTTGTTCAATTATTTTACACCTGCTATGTACAATCGCAACTTCTTATATCATTTTTGTCTGCTGTAACATTTAATGCTGTAAGTTCTGGTCCTCGTTACCTTAATAAAGCGAATACCATTATTATTATTATTATTATTACAATATCATTCTCATTAGTGATTTCGCTTCAGTAACGAGGGATTTGATGATGTGGCCCGGTGGTGAAGTGGTTAGCATCATCACTCCGTTGGTGAGTGACCTGGGTTCAGCTCCCAGGTCAGGCCCACTCGGGTTGCTCTGGATACGTCACCTACAAACATATTCCCTAGAAACTTCGTGTCGGACCACCATTGAGCCGCCACATTTGTTGTGGATTTGGACTTGATAAAGAAGCGTGTCACCAAAGTTACATTTTTCCCCCGAGTGCATTGTGGATGTTTAAGCGAGCGAAACAACTTAGAAGTACTGCCGCCAGGCTTACGAAGAGATTGTCCTCGAAGACTCGACCACAATCTTCTACGCATATCGGTGACAAAGCTGCGAAACTTGAAGAATTATCTGTGGCCGCGCAACTTCTCCAGGTGAACTCCAACCCAGCAATTCTCATGGCCGATCGTCAGACTAAGACGATGCTAACCAACCGGTCTTCGCCACCCAGGTAAATAATAACCTCCCTTCTCCCGAAATTTTCTCTCGCCTTAACAATGTGGTATCCAGTTTGCCCATTTTTTGTTTTAATTCGCTGTCATCGGCCTTTCAATGGCCGCCATTACGCGTTTGCCAAAATTTGTACACTTCGAGGGTCTAATTCGCCTTTCTTGCTAATTTACCTCGTTTTTATTTCGTTCATTCTTGTTCAATTATTTTACACCTGCTATGTACCATCGCAACTTCTTATATCATTTTTGTCTGTTGTAACATTTAATGCTGAAAGTTCTGGTCCTGTTGACCTTAATAAAGCGAATACCATTATTATTATTATTATTATTATTATTATTAGATCTCAAAATTCTTGGCGGAAACATGAACAACACAGACTCATCCGTGAGAAAGTTAATAGATTTAAATGAATTTGAATTGCATAATTCCACCGAATTGTTTATCCTAGATATCGCTGCAAACGGCGAGAGGTTAAAAGTAGACGAAAGTAGGCGTAGACTTCTTGAAACTGTCCGAATTGCAAAGGTGTGCGCATAAAATCCCGATCACCGGTATATTTTGCAAAGTTCGAGGTTGAAAATAGTGATCCCGGTGGCCTCAATCGGGGAATTGCGTGATCTTAACTCGCCACATTCCTCTCTCTGATTCCCATCTACCGCCGTCGTGTTCATTCATTTTTGAGAGCTGCTGCTGTATATCTGAAGGATACCCACAAACGATGGCTAAAAAGAAACCCCCTCGCAGGCAACATCAGATTTTCTGTTTATCAAACCGTTTCAATGGACCTAGCTCAAAACGGCGGCGACTCTAAATTGACGGCTCATTTTGAATCAGTTGAGACCCACCTCCAAACCTGTACTCACCGCCCTAATGTGTCGTGGTGATATTAACGTTGTTGGGCGTTGATGTCGGATGGTCAGGGTGCGATTTATTTAAAGCCATGGTTCGTAGGTATCCCTAAATTTACTGCATTGGCCCAATACATCCATGGCATACAAACTGAATGAACCTTGTGTGTTAAGAAACACTTCCTGTGAAGACCACAATCGGGAGCACAGGGCGTGATAAATTAATTGCGCTAAAGCAAAATAAAACCCGATTTAACACCATAAATGTTATGTTGGTGTAAATGCTCTCAGTGGTATATACATCGTCCAGTTGCCGTAAACAAAATTATTGTTTTGGAGGATTATATGAGATTGAAATGATTAATTTGTGCACTTTATAAGTATTTGGACTATTTCGTAAACGGGAGCAATTCCAAAAAAATAAAATATCCGGATGATGACCAAAGGCGAAGATATGAATGGCAACATATTTTTATTATTCAAACAACGGTTAGAGCCCTACCAACGATTGTATTCCAAAATGCTTGCTCGCCACACTTCGACTGATTCAATTGGTCGACGAGCGCACGCGAGATATATTGGTCGGGCCGATTATTGGAAACGCTGTGCAACTTTACCTCAAAGATGCTTTTGAGCATAATTGAATCCCGCACTGTGGTGATATTTTAATTGATGCAGTTTCCACCTAAATCTACAAAAATAGTCAATCGACATGCAACTTAATGGTCTCATTAAGACCACCTTAACCATCGTTTTCGGGATTCAGTAGTAGTTTAAAACAACAATATTCGCGGAACATATTGAAATAAATTCCATGTACCCAGAATAACATGAAATGTATTCCCCTATTGCTATTGGACAATTCATTTGGATTCCGCCATTTTCTAACAATAGTGTGAAGTAAAAATTGAACAGATTGTGGCCAAGATTGGAGGAAATTCACTGATTGGTGAATCTATTTCAAGTTTTGAAAAATATCCAATTAAGAAATCGGACAATAAAGCCGGGGTAAGAATTGCTGCCTATTTTCAAAGGTCTTTTCGCAGCGTCTGATGAATTATTCCTATCGCAGTAGGGTTTTTAACAACCCGACAGCCATAAACAATTTCTCACCTGTCGTAGAAAAAACTCTCATCAGGTGTCTGTTACACCCTTTAAGTCACAAGGTGAAGATTTACATAAATATTACTTTATATGGGCAAGTACATTTGTGGAACAGGCCAAGTTAGACAGGAGTAACTGTGATTGTGTACAAAGGGAGCAGGTTAAATGGGTGTAAAAATATTAATAATCACGTCGATTTTCTGGAGGGAGGGTTGGAGGGTTCAGTGCGTCGAGCTCTGGCAGCCCGAAGACCGCCAGTGGAGGTCGTCGTCGACTTCGCCGCCGTCGTCAATGGGTTCACTGACCAGTTTGGAAATTGGATCAGGAATGCCTGAATTTCGGGGTTTTCCGAAAAGCAAAATGACCTTGAAAGAAAGCAATCAGTATTATTGTTGTTGTCTGGAGTTGATATTGTCGATTGGACATAAAATATAAATTGATTTGGATTGCTGTTTTTTTTGCGGTTTTTGTGAATGATTAAATGGATTCAGCGACAATATTAATAGTAAGATAATAATAATAGTTCACGAGGACCACTGTGTTCAGCATTAAAAAGTATGCGAGAGAGAACAGTTCAAACCCGTCTCTCAATTCGTGCTTCGCCTGTTTTGGCGAAACTAAAAATGAAGAAAATGGGGAATAACCGTTCCTCTTGCAGAATTAAACGATATAGTCTTCTCATTGGTCGTTGAAGAGATTTGGATTTGGACGGACTTGAATGGATGGAGGGGGTAGCGTAAACTATCGATGAGATCATTTTAAAAGGTCGCAACCTCGCGGACGAGTGAAAGCAATAAAATGTTTACTGGACAGACGGATTTTAAATTATAAGCGGTTTTGTGAAAGGTTTTTATAGGGCGTGTTTGTCCAATGGAATCCAATTTGGGAGGCCATGTCCCCCTTCTGGACGAGAAACGGGCTTCATGGGCAGTCGCCATGACGATTTTGGGGATTCACAGAAGTAGTGCGTGTGGTGGCCTGATCTGGGAGTCGAACCCAGATTGTCTCTAATCAACAGAGCGGCGATTCTGACCGCTAGATCACCGGACCACCTTGTTTGTCCCCATTAAATTGACACTGTTTGTGTGACACATTTGTTTAAATGACCTGTGTTTACATGAACTGTCATCAGTCACAAGCCTGAACGCGCAGATTAATTACCACACGGCCATTCGGACAAACATAGACCATTGTTCAGAACCTAACCTCCTCTACACGCATATACACCAATTTCGGACCGATTGATTCAAATAACAGTTCAACCATGTTTTGCTGATCCAGTGCACACCCTTTTGTTTTATTTGGAGGAAATTAACTTACGCACAACGAAATTTAACTTCTGTGTCACTCAAAAAACTATGGGAGAGGTGCTCTAAACGGTTACTGTGATTTCCCAAAGACTATAACTAGCCCGCAAAGCTATTTCCAATACAATAATTTCCATTATTTTTCCGAGTCAAGATAAACATACCATCATTTCGATAATAGATTCCGGGAAAATGGTGACAGAAAATCGATAATGGAACTCATTCTAAAACCGTTAACTGGTGTATTCAATTCACATCCGTTTAATTAATCTACCTGTGACTGTTTTACTTCACGTTAACACGCCCCCCCAATAAACAGACTAGCAACTCTGTCTCAGAGTTTGCCCTTTTTACCACCCATCTGCGAAATAGTTGGATGACTTGAACTATTCGGGATACGCGGAATAAATTTTTAACCTACCGTGATATTTTCAGTGCCAATGCGAATATGGAAACCCCTTGTCTTTTCGGTTGCTGAAGACGAAAGGTTCACTCTCTCCTATGCCTATAATTTGAAGACTAACCTTGCTGTCATCTTTTGCAAGATAACTTGGGTTACGTGAATAGGGTTTTCGAGGGGCAAATAGTCAACTGCCCTCAACATCTTGACTTGGTCAAGGCAGCTGCTTCAGGTATGTCTTCGTGGATGCCGACATTCTCCTCTGCTTTCAACACTATCTCACGCTCCCGCATCCTTTCTCAACTATGCGAAGATGGCGTTGAAGAATGGTTGATTAATTGGCTTCAAAACTGTTTTTCTAATCGACGTCAACATGTCAGAGTCGCAAATGAAGCCTCCACCTCCTTGCAAAATAACTGCGGTGTACAACAAGGCGCAGTGCTATCTCCATTCCTTTTCAACTATTACACGTCGAGCCTTCGGTCCTCTAACGACGTGACACTTATAAAATGCGCGGATGACTTGACTTTATGCCATGCATGCAAGACGGGTGGTGATTCTCAACAGCTCGGCAGGCAGTCACTGAGGTACTCGAGTGGTCTTTGGAGAATGGTCTTTTGCTGAATGCATCAAAATGCATCTATATTACATTTTCCCTGACAGCCGCTGTTGACACTCCCGAAATCCCTTCACTCCATAATTTCGCTTCGAGCTCAAAATCAAAATTCCTCGGCGTTATTTTTAACAGTTGGTTATCATGGAGTGATCATGTGGATGCCGTCTTTGGTAAATGCCGTTGACTCTGCTTCCTAGTTCGTCGGTTCAGGAGACTTGGCTTAAGCTCTAGCCACATAAAAACCTTTGTCCATGCCTGTATAATTCCCCTTATTGTATATTGTTCTCCAATCATTTTCCCCGGCCTTAAATGTTCTGACTTTTTAACCCTTCATAGACTTTTTAAAATAATCTCGTTTTCTAGTTGTCTGCCTTTTCTCTCTATTCAATAAATCATCGTTCAACGCCACTTCAATAATTGTTCACTAATCGCTGGTCGTATTTTAAGTGACCCCTCCCATCCCCTCCATCCCAGTTTATCTGAATGTAAATCTCTTCGACCAATGCGTAGACTATACCGTTCAATACCAACAAGAACAGCGGCATATCGCAATTCGGTCATTCCCTATTTGTCCCGATTTTTAGTATCATCAGAGCAGATGAAACAGGAACTAAAGGACAATTTTCACATCTAATACTTGTCATATTGCCTATTTTTCCTGCTGAATGTTTTGGTCCTCGTGACCTCAATAAAGCCACTACAATTATTATTATTCGTTTGTATTTCCCAAGTGAACCCTCTCAATTCTCCTAACTCGATTCAATTTTTACAACCACACACACTACCCCCATTCTGGACAAGGGACACATATCCCAAGATCTTTATTGATAGTCAATCTCTTTAATGTCCAGACGTTTACTCATCGGTAAAAAAAGTAAATCGTGTTTTTTTATAACGCGTCTGCCATCAACTACATGTACTACAAGGCGCAGTGCTATCTCCCTTCCTTTTAAACCATTACACGCCTAGCCTTCGGTCCCCTAACGACGTGGCACGAATAAATACGCGAATGACCTGACTTTATGCCATGCATGCAAGACGAATGGTGATTCTCAACCGCTCGGGCAGGCAGTCACTGAGGTACTCGAGTGGTCTTCGTAGAATGGTCTTCTGCTGAATACATCAAAACACATCTCTATTACATTTTCCCTGACAGCCGCTGTTGACACTCCCGAAATCCCTTCACTCCATAATTTCGCTTCGAGCTCAAAATCTAAATTCCTCGGCGTTATTTTTAACAGTTGGTTATCATGGAGTGATCATGTGGATGCCGTCGTCTGTGCTTCCTAGTTCGCCGGTTCAGGAGACTTGGTTTAAGCTTTAGCCATATAAAAACCTTTGTCCATGCCTGTATAATTCCACGTATTGTATATTGTTCCCCAGGAATTTTCCCCGGCCTTAAATGTTCTGACTTTTAACACTTCGTAGGCTTTTTAAAATAATCTCGTTTTCTAGTGGTCTGGCTATTCTCTCTATTCAAGAAATCATCGTTCAACGCCACTTCAATAATTGTTCACTAATCGCTGCTCGTATTTTAAGTGAACCTTCCAATCCCCTCGATTCAAGTTTATCTAAATGTAAATCTCTTCGACCAATGCGTAGGCTATACCGTTCAATACCCATAAGAACGGCGGCAAATCGCAATTCTGTAATTCCTTATTTTTCCCGATTTTTAGTTTCACCAGAGCAGGTGAAGCAGGAACTAAAAGACCATTTCCATATCTAGTACTTGTTATACTGTCTTGTTTTATGCTGAAAGTTTTGGTCCTCGTGACCACAATAAAGCCGCTACAATTATTATTATTATTAACTGTACGTCATCCCTTCTATTTTCATTGGATCATTTGAGACAAATCATGTGCATAACTATCATGTCGTCTCTTTCTGTCTTGCGATTGTCGGGGATACGTTGATGGGTCAAAGCAATATTTCTACCGGCGGCGTCCCATTGCCACCTGGGAGTCGAACCCAGGTCTTTCAACGAACCAGCGAGGATGCTGAACGATACACCCTCGGTGGGTTATGCTGGTCAACTTAATAAATGCCTCTTTGAAAATAATTCGAATGAAACGACAATATTTGGCCGGTGCGCCAAGTCAAGGTTCAGTTTATTACCTTCCAACTTGGAATCCCACCAACCACTGGTTTGATTTTTTCCCAACAGCGGCACCATTAATCAAACCAGAAAAATTGAAATTAGAGATTTAAATGATCACGGATAATTATTAATTAAATAAAGGAATTTCTTGCACAGGCGTTCCCATGGAAATAAAATGGAATTCGCTAATCTGTCCGACGATTTAATGCTTTCGTGGAGCGAAGATATTAATAATGAAGATGTACTAATGATTGGTTAATTTTAAAAAAGAAACTAAGTACAGTTTTCAGACAAATAAGCAAATACACATGTTTAAATGACAGCTAGGCATAACCCGTGATCTAAACAAACGCAACCAACTCAAATATTACTGATTCGACAAAGTGACCTTTTAGATTGGCCTAGAGAAGCGATGGCGAGCAACTGATGCAGCCAGCAGAAGCTATCAGCGATACATCGGTAAATAGAAAAGTTTACATCTATAGGTGGGCGTGTCCGTTTAGAACAAAGTTTCCGATGGTTTCGCCGTTCCCACGAACCAGTAAGTAATGGAGCAATTAAGTCACCAAACAAGTTGGATTTTTGTGGGGCCTTGCAGGACACGCTGAATTTCAGTCATGAAAACATCCCACAGAGATTCTGGGCACCTCTTGTTTATCCAAATAATGTTTCCGGGCTTTTTTTAGCTCTTCGTGGTTTTCTACCATGTCGCTATGAAACCCCCGTAAAATCTCTCGGGAGACAGAAGATCATATCTTGGTAAACGATCGAGTTCTAAAATGACGAAAAATTCGAATCATCTGTAAGGAGGCGATTCCAAGGATGATGCATGTTTCATGGATGCTTCCTGTGGATGTTTTACAGGATCCGGTGTGCCCTGAATGGGTGGAAGTGGCTTCCCCTTCGTCCAACACTTAACCAATAGCGCAGAGACCACACGAGGTTATTAAATTCCCGGCGATGCTGCAGCCGGTGTCTGAAACCCCCCCTCCCCCAACAGTAACCAAGTCGCTGGGTTACAAGGTGGCATCGATACGCCCAGATGAAAACACATCACTACTATGTACACAACGAGAACATTTGCCCTTAGTTATCAGCAAACTTTATTTGAAATATTGGCCCCTTCTTGATTCCGAAAAACGTCAAACATCCCCATAGGCCGATTTCATATATGGTATGCACAAATATATCCACATTTGACCCCAAAACACTCCCGATCCTTGGTCTCCACTTGACGCTCTACCCACACCTTTGACTGCAAGCAGACTCCAGGCATGAGACAGCGGCCACACCTCGGCAAATAGCCCGGAGCGGGTCGTAGCTCGGAATGAATTTGCACATCCTCTCGCAGCAGACAGCACCATCAGAGAAGAAGAAGAAGAAGAAACAGGCGGTTTCAGCAACCCGAAAACCTCCAAGTCGCCGAATTCCAGGCGGAGGACGCTGTGCCAAGACGACCAAGATTTCCAAACATTTCTCACCTCGTCTCCCACTCCTCGAGCATGTCCTCACCGGAGCATTTCATGAAGTACCCAAGGATGAGGTAGTGCTTCCAGCATCGCCAAAAATTGATGATTTTGTTGGCATCCGCCTCGTCGCCGTCAATGAGACTTCCAGCGGGTGGCTCGCCGTTCGATTCTGCGTCGGCAATGAAGAGGGGGTTTCCGGTGTCCAGGTGTATCAGCTGTTGGAAGACCAGTCCCAGGTAGGGAATGCAGGGCATCTTCGCCGCCTCAAGGTCGCGACGGTAGGCGGTGAAGTTTGGCGGCAGCATGTAGGCCCCGAAATCGTTCAGTTTCTGCAAACCGATGGAATGGAGTAGGCAGACCTACACTTCTGCCACGACCCGTCGAATGTCCGACAGACGGTGCACAGAATCCCATGGAAAACCTTAACTTCTATTTCATTGCGTTCATTTTATGCTAGGCTTAAGTAAGATGGCGCAAATTAAAACCGTAGACGAATAAGGGCTTGACAGCGGGTATCAAATTTGGTCAATGAGATGCCAGCAAACAATGAGACCCAACTAATGCATCACTGAGACATGTGCAGATGATGTGGTGTAACGTATAACTCGTGAGGGACTTTCTAGAATATTCGCGACTTCTAATTAAATCCAGGCTCACCTGAAGCCATTTGTTTCTGTTAACAGTGGAATTCGTGTTTACTTTAAATATGTCTCGTGGGATATGCAAAAAATCGACGGAGTGTTTCGCAACAAAAGTATCTTCAAAGTGTACAATTACGATGCAGCTAAAGTGCATTCAACATTTAAATTTAAAAACAATTTTAGAATTCGTGGTCAACGCGCTGACGCGGCCGCACGAAAATGGTCAAACCTTTTTTGAGGTTTCTAGGCAAGTGCGTCAGTCGAAAAACCTATTGCCATTAAAAACAACAACAACCTCCAGAGTGGTCAGAGTGGTGTCTGGGTTTGCACATGCGACAGATCTGTCATCGGGAGAAAAATGGAAGAGTTCCATTTTTAAGTGGTTGGTCGTGCAGTCAATAAACCAATGTACTATTATTAGTACGATAATCTTACCTGTTTTACCTTCTTTGAGACATTCTGAGTCTGCGAATTTTGGAGACCGAGGATGACGGCAAGGAACGAACTAAAATTATTCATCTTCTTAAGTTCCTACAGAAAACAACATTTCCATTAAATTGTCCCAATCGCATCCATAGAAGCCAATAGGACCCAATAAAAACGCTTACCTCAGCTAGCAGACACATCATCCAAATGGTGTTTTCGAGCTGGGATGTAGTCCTCTTTGTTCGCATCGAAAGGTACGACGGGGATGATGGCATACACAAGTAGTTTTTGAAACTGTTGCTCCTCTGAACATCCAACTGCGTGTTTACTATCAACCGAGCCTCTGTGCCATCCTGGTGAAGTCCCGAGGGTCGTTGTCGGCCACAAAATAGACAGGATGGGTTTTGTCCGGAGGAAACAGCTCCATCGGTGGTGTCACTCAGACTACGGCCATCTCCAGTCTTGGTTTGCGACGGAATCAGCTCCCGTGATAGCTGTATAAGCCCTTTCACCATGGCATTGAGATCATTGAAGTGCTTGACACACCGTGATAAAGTTGGTGTGTTGCCCTTTTCGATTTGTTTAATATCGATTAATTCGGCGATCTACATAGAAAAGCATATGCATTGAACGCAGCGCCCATAAATGCATCATACGTGGCAGACGTTTCAGTCTACTTACATTTATCGCTTTAAAGAATTTTTCTTCAATCAGCGTAATTTGTTCAGCCAATTCCTTCACATCGAATTTAAGAAAAGTCTGCAATCTAAATAAAAGAAAGTCTGATAAAATCAGTCTACCTAAATATTCAAAGTAGAAACAACAACCTTACAAGGATATGCAATTGCAATTGGTCGTTTCTTCCTTGGGTGAATTGTCTTTAACAGATTCGGGTAGTATCATTGCCTCATTTTTCATAAACGTTCCTTGATCACCGCATTTATTAGATGCCAGTTCCATTAGAAAATCTGCAATCCGATTTAACTCCCCGGCGATGAATCGCGATGTTTGTGAACAACCTGGACCGCTACTGCAGCTCTTGTCTGCAACACGTGGATCGTACAACGCGGGGTTGTCTTGCCTTTCGGCCGATTTTGCGTCCAGTTTGAGAAGTTGGGCTAGTCGAAGCAGCTTAACTCTCAGCGGAGAACCTACAGCCGTTCCCTTTGTCCTCGTTAGCTAAAACGATGAATATAAATCGTACATGGTTTAAAAATACATATCAATAACGCCATTTCCACAATATCATCAATTCGCCGATCAAACCTTGCTTTCTACACAATTAAAAACTCGTTATCATTATTAATTCTTCTATATCTGTATTCAGTTGAAATTACCTCAAATACTGGATCCGATTGGGAAATCGTGTGATTGAAAGATAAAAATGAAACGACATACCAGCTTCAGAAGAAATTTGAGCGCGTTGAGTCCTTCGTACCAGGTTCCAGTTGTCCCGTCGTGTGGGCTCCCGTCAGCTTCGACGCACGCGAGGCCGCCCGGTTCAATGGGAGTGAACACCAGGTATCTTTGTATCAGCCTTGAAAGCACCTCCCCGGTCACGGTGAAGGTCGGGTAGAGACGCATAAAGATGTCTGGGATCAGGCTCTCAAAAGTGCCTAAAAACAATGATAACAACATCCGAGACAAAGACGATGGCATTTCCCCAAGAAAGCATCCACGTGATTATTTCAAGATAACTGACTGCTCCAAATGTCGCGCAGGAATTTCGTTATTGAGTTGGGGACTAAGTTTTAATGTGAACCAGAATGGTGAAAGTACAGCGCCTTGTAGAACACACCTTAAACGTGCTCTAAGCCAGCTTATCAGCCATCATTCAACCCTACCTCCCACAGTTGGGATGACATTCGAGAGCGTTAGATAGTGGTGAATGCATCAAGTGAAGAGTGGATGGTGTGGGAGAACGTGGCCACGTCGTCCAATGTGCTTCGATTTGGTTTATCAGAAAACTGGAACGGTCATTTACATATTCTAGTGTGGCCTTCAATTAAGAGAGGAGGTGCTTCTCGATCAATTTCAACCATAGAGAGAGGAATTGGCGTGTTTGGTCTAAGATGAACAGGTTCTGCGGGAAACCCAGAATAAGACCCGAAAACAACATCCGAACAACCACCCCAGAACAATTACGCCTAGGACGCCAACAATTAGTCCCACAGGACGTCCGCAGATGGCATTCGTAATAGACAAACCCCCACGACTTAATTAGAACAAACAACTTCGAATTCGCTGTGATTGGTGTTCTTGTGCTGTTCATTTTGTGGAAGTGTGAATCAGTAAAATGCATATATTTTTTGTACACCGAGAAGAAAACTACAGAAAATCACATTTTAACATTTCGAATGAATTTATTGAAAAAATATGGTGGAAAATTCACATCTCGTCAATAACAACAGTTTATCTCAATACTTTGTTATTTACCTTTTTTGCGTATATGAACATGAAAATACATGAGTATTGGTAAGTTTAATGGACGGAAAAGCTATGCAAGTGGCATTTATAATTGCTGTTTGAAAATATACCTTTAGAGCCCCCTTAGGGGTATAGTCGATCCCATGTCTCTGAGGGATACCTATCCGGCCGACATTCAACTAGCCTTATTAAGACATTTGCGCCTCGTTAAATTTGACAGACCTAGGTTGCACACGTTTATCCATGAGAACGCTGCTATTGGACAGACAGGTCGCTGGCAACAACGACACTCAGTTATGAACCGAAAATGCTCGTACACTTAAATCTTCAATGACTGTTTGTGAACGGTGTTCCGGGCTTGTCAGGCTAGCAAAAAATACTATTCTAATGAATTCCAGTTCAGAGCTTCTACGTCAGCCAGTGCAATACATTCATTCCAGGGTTGGGTCGTTACTGATCATCTAGTGATATCTGACCAGTTGGTGGTTGTCAAGGGACCTGCCTGGACCGCCGAGAAATTTGACCAACGCAAGGAAAACAATGTCATTTGAACTCGGATACTTTCAAAATCGTAGCAATAATGTTCAAATACCTGCTTTCTTCTCGTGAAAGATGTTCAGGGCGTAGACCAGAAGTGTGTCCAGGGTTCCACCGCGGAGGAGACAGTTCCGTTTGCCCCCGTCCTCCGAAGACTCGGCGTCCTAACGAAAGTATTTTGAGTTAATTTATGTATTTTTTTCATTCCAACGCCAATCAATTTTTTTACAGATCGTTGACAGCGTTGTTTTCTGTTTAATTGCGAAACCGGCATATTCGAATTCCCTTGGGTGGTGTTGCGAAAGCGTGAATCAGATCGCAAAATAGGTTCGCTGGAACAAGAGACACACGTCCCACGAATAAGGCCACAAAGAAGACCTGTTAAATCGTTACCCAATAACGGATTGCCAGGAGGGCAGGTGATGGGACAACTGTGTGTGTTTACCGGATAGGAATGAGTCACGTAATTACGCACTTGCAACGCATATAAACAGGCCTTGGGCAAAGTGGTTTGCTGAGGAGATGTCATTGGTTATTGATTTGTCCAATTAGAGTGCTTGCACCAGCCAGGCGTAAATGACAATGCGCGTATGCCCGTCACAAAATTAATTTCTAAGGCATGTTGCATTCATTAAATGCAACCACGCCATTTCGCAGGCAAGCCCCAAGCGAATGTGCATACTGATTTGTTGGTCACATGACGAAAATGGGGTCCACGTTGGTTGTACTTGGCTTGACACACAGTAAGAAAACGGTTTACAGGCCCTCCTGGCGCCTAAACTAAGGTGATGAGTAGGGAATGACCTATGTGATACCAACGTATTGAATAAAACGGGTATAGTTCGGCGTCCAGCTAAAAGTCCAATCACGAGCCGCATGCATGGCTGACCTCACCACGTGGTGCTACTGGTTTTCGTTGGCTAAAGGTGCTACTCGTAGTCCAGACAATTTGACGTCATTGTGCCAGCGAAATGTCACGGTAAATCCAAGGAAAGCGATCCCAATTACTGGGATTCGAATTTCTCACAATCCTCTTGACTATCCTGCTCGATTTCGGCTTAAAATATCGAGTTATGAAGCACGAAAGGCGTGTTTCACTACACGATCCCACAAAATCCCACATAGCTAATTGATAAACACCGATTAAGGTGACAGGGATCAGTTTTACAGTTGGCGAAAGTGTAAATAAATACAGGTGTCTAAGTGCAATGAGAGTCTTTCGAATCTGTCGGAAAGTAACGCGGCCTTTCAAGCTGCACTAAAGATCACATCAAAACCGAGGGTGTTTTTTGCCTTGATAACAGCTGTTTTTCTTTATAATTATGAGTTCCGCCATCTGTTTACTAACACAAACAAATTTTCATTGTCCGGCTAGTCACCCTCTGGCTGCTTTTCCACAGTCCACGAAACTGTCACATAATAATAATTATAATAATTGTAAACGCTTTATAAAACAAACGGAAACGGTTATAGAGCCTGGTTATTCAGTATGGATTTTTTTCTTAATCAAAGGCGGTGAGTCCGCGTGTGGCTTAGTGGAGAATATTTCAACTGGTTACGATTTTGTTTACTCAATCAGTCCATCCAACTCTCTTCAATCCCGAGGAATGAAACAAAGGGGTCAGATTCTTCAGCCTCGTCTGCTCTTGTTGTTTCGATTGGCTACAATTCTGTATGCATGTCAGTTAGGTGGGCATTCAATTATGCAATACTCCTCCATAGCGTCAGGTGTACTTGTTCTTGTTCTCCCTATTCGCCCTGCCTGTTACGATTTTGTTTACTCAATCAGTCCATCTTTTTTAGGCCACCATTGACGCCGGCGTAAGCTCTTGGTTACTAGGTTGCCATACCTACAGGACCCAGATGCATGACCCAGTTTTTGCCAGGGCACACACATACACACACAAGCGGCCAGCTTCACGTGTTGCTCGATGGCGAAATTGTGTGTGTGTGTGTGTGTGTGTGTGTGTGTGTGTGTGTGTGTGTGTGTGTGTGTGTGAATCACTGTCACAGGGGGGGAGGAGGCTGTCCGAAATGAAAGTCAGCGGTGCGGCAGCCAACGACACACACGTCCAGACACACAGACACAATCGTCGCCTAACAGGACGACGTTGCCTTGTGGCTGCACTGGAGCACACCCACGCCGCGATGGTGTAGCGGTCAGCATCCGCACTCTAGATTCCATGAGATGGGTACGCTGCCTACACACGATAACCCGTTACCTTCATGATGCCACCTCATCCACCCCTAGAAGGAGGAGCAACAAAACCAGCGCGTTTGCTGCGTTAAAAGAATGAATGGCCAGCCAATGGCAAGTAGGCAAGGGATTTGGCGACGTAGAGTGTCTTCTTTCCTCCAAATTACCTGGTACACGTTTTTCAACCATCTTGATCATTCGCCCAATGCGGAAGGCAAACCACAGTTAACTGCCAACAAACTATTAATCATATGTGGGATCTGAATCTTCCCTATAAGCCGGATTTTGAAAATATTTAAACTGGTCGCGTGTGGATAAGACTGCCTTTCAATGGCCACAATTATGCGTTTGGCAAACTTTCTATATTTCGGGGGTTCAATTGGCCTTTCTTAAAAACTGACCTCGCTGTTATTTCGTGTTAAATTATTCTGAATCTTCTTCCTCATCGACGTCCACACAATTTCACAAATGTGAAAGAAGACAGCAAATCCAACCAAGGGAGGAATCGTTTGCAAATGCAAAATGTTTCCGGTTCTATGCATAATCGCCACTTCCCGTATTGGTATAGTTTGCTGTAAATTGGAATGTTGAATGTTTTGCTCCTCGTGACCTTGATAATACCGAATACGATTTTTACTCGGGCCTGCCTACGTCTGTACAAACTCATCAGTCGCGTGAAACATCGCTGATTCCTTCCTTGAAAATCGATGGGGATTCACCCGGGGGTGTCGAAACAGCCCAGCTGCGGTGTAGCTGCCGGCGTCAATTCGCGGCACGTTTAAAACACATTATGGCGGAATTATTAGAGCCAAAACGGTCAACATAACCCGGGAACGCTACATGAGGACCACAAAAGCCTCTACACGCCTTTAAATCAATTAATTCCTCTATTGTCTCTTTTTCATTTGCAACTTTTTAGCCAGTTCCGAAAATAGATAAAAATGGCGCGGAGCACATAATTATCGCCTTGACAGTTCAGAAAATGATTAATGACGGCCATCAAAGGACAGTCGTATCCATATTACGCGCCAAAGCGCCATCGACCTTTCTACCGGAACCCTAGATAATCTCACAGGGCACTGGACCCACCAACTGGAAGACATCACAGGACAAGTGGTATGTGAGCGAAAACCGGAATTATTAACTCAACGGTTAAGCCAAGATTCAGCCAATTCATGCAGTAGGTCAATCGGAGCCAAAAATCGATGGGGATTCACCCGAGGGTTTAGAAACAACCCAGCTGCGGCGTGTCTAAGCCGCTGCTGCCAAGTCACGGAGGGCGTCACTTACCACGTGCCCTGATGTGGAGAATATGAGTGAGCTCTCCACCGAACTCGTCAGCATCAGCGCCCGAGGACACCAGGCGTCGGCGGTGACGGTGCAGAGGGTCTGGCAGGCGGAGGCGGAGGTGGAGGCGGAGGGGGGGCTTCTCGTCGGGGAGCCTGCGGTTCCACGCATCTCCGGCATCTGGCGTCCCAGGATGATGACGGCGGCAGCCGCGGCGGGACACAGCGATTGGAGCAGCTGCAATCGGTCGAAGGAGCAGGATTCGAGGGGGACGTGGGGGTTTGCGGGGAGGCTGGAGACACCCACGTCGCTAAATGGAGAGCGGGCACCCTGCTTCCACACATCGCTGATGTTGGGTACCCTGAAGGCAGACATCGAATCACTTGTACTAATCCTTCTACTTCTACTATTACTACTAATGCTACCATTAATGTGACGAGTTAGCCAACAAATACAGATCTAGGAGTAGATAATCAAATAATAAGCCGACAGCGTAGTAAATTATATTGGAAAGGGGAATTGGCGACACGTTATCGATTGAGATTAAGCCGGACGGTTTATAAATAATTCACTTAAATGCCGATTCGATTGGGTGAGAGGTGAAAGGAGTCTACGAATCCGGCCACACAACCGCCCGTGACGCGTCTGCGACCCAATAAGCCAAATGTACCAACCACGCACTCGCCATTTATTGTGTCGGGCAGTGTCGCGAGAGGCGGTGGTTTACTGCCTCGTCTCTCAGTCGTCATTCCATCTTCATGATGCTTATCTGGTGATGCGGAGGACTGCGGCTGGGTTGAAGGCAGAATTATTTCACCTTGTTTGGGGCCACTTCGCTTTGCATACAAAAGAAAGAAAACAGGAAGAGCTAAAATCATGTCATTCGCTGATTCCAGAATATTCTCGTTTCCAGAACTGCGCAACGGCAACTGTGTCTGTCACGGTGATGAGCGCTGACAGTGTCTACGCAATCTTTTTGAAAATTGAAACAGTATGACTCCTGTTTATAGCAGCGACCAGCTGTAGTAATCTATTGAATGCGTCCTTACACAATCTGGACCTGAAGAAGGCTCGTTGATCGTCTAATCGTTTTCTTCGCCAAACCCGAAAACAAATCACTTGATTGTCTAAACAAAATCCTTGCTCATGCTTTGAGCAATTTTTTTTGATAATTAGAAAGAAAATGTGTCACATATTAAGGAGATAACTTCTAAAATGCGCTTCTTGACCACACCCTAAAACTAAAATTTAACCCAAAAACATTAAAACTGTACGGGGGAAAAATGGTGTACAATATATTTGTCCGGAAACATTACACCAGCATTGATGGAGCGTATACAGGTAAACACTGTTTTCTCGTTCTACGAAGCCTGTTTACCCGATACGCCCAGTTATGGACATGGTGCTCAGGAGATAACGATGATCCAGCCTCTTTATCTCCGAGACAACAGAAGTTAGTCGATATCCAGTTCTCGGTCAAGACGCGTGAAATTTCGCCGAGCATTTTATTTGCCCATAAAGTCACAGTTTTAAAACGGAATTTCATAAACCAAGCCGTCATTTATTTTATTCTACATCACCTTTCGCAGCAGAAAGTTCTTCCGTCCACCCTCCCACACCCCTAAAGTATTGATTTTTTTTTCTGTCAGCCATGATGGATGATTTAAGTCAACTCACCCATCTCGCAATCTTCGTGTGCTGCACGTAGGTGGTTCGGTGCAAGTGCTTTCCAGTTTGGGCGCTGCGTTCGGTGAAGCGCTGCAGACAGGCCACGATGCGTCCCTTGGCCGTCGTTGTGTTGTCACCACCGCCGCCATCTCCACCAGAACCTCCTCCTCCTCCTCCGCCTCCCCCGATGCCGAAGCTGATGTCCGAATGGTGCCATTCTGGCGGAGAAACACAGAAGATGGGACCCGAGGCGTTGCTGGCGAAGGGGCTGGCGTGGTTATTGTCCTGCGGGTTTGGGGGGCCACCAATGCCCAGACCGGCGGGAAGACGTGGGTCAAGAATGTAGGAGGCTGTGTTCCAGTGGCCGAAGTGATACATGTGACCGACAACTAAAGGCAAAGGGGGTCGCTTTTCGAGAATCCACTTGCTTCATGGGTGGCATTTCCATGAAGATTCTTGGGAATATATTGCACATATTCGTCACCCGAAGAGGCGTTAGAAGTGTCCGCTGCAACAGTTACCAACCGTTAACCAACCAATGGGCGCACGTGTGGAACTCGGGCTTGTTGCACACTCCAAGTTGCAGGATTGCATGCGCATAACGCCACGCCCGGCTTATTTTCATTGGCGTACATGGAATTCGAACCAAAAGTGTCTCACGAACAGAACCAGGTGGCTGACGCCTATTGATTGGAAGAACAGAGATACCGCTGGTAACAAAAACTACGACGATAATAATAATTGTAATAATTTTTAATAATAATTTTAATAATAATTAATAATAATAATTTTAATAATTAATAATATGGGTATTGACCGTCTGCGTGCGAAATATTCGCTTTCATAGTCTATCCTTGCAAGTGATCAATGGAATATTCGCGTTGTTGAAATTGCACTTTCATTTAGGTTTAATCTTCAAAACTGACTGAAACAACTGGAGAGCGTTTGTGATTTTTGAGGTTTCATATGCACAAACGACTTGATATCCCCTGCTTCAGGAGATTATCAAAGTCTCGAGTGTGACAGCGCTGGTCGCTATGTTTCCTGAGGGCAAACCACGACTAAATCAGCGTGGTCGGCAATCAGCCTCAATGTGAAGAAATGTGCCGTTCAACGGAGAAATTTAATCGAAATCTGATGACGCCGGTTCATATCAGAGAGGCCGCAACCAATATGCTAAAAAACAGCATAAATCAAATATATTCAACCCTGATTTCGAAGACCTACTCACGCACTATGGCAAAGTGCATAAACGGTGAAGGCAAATGTGTTGTTCAGATTTGCGAACCTTGGAAGCAGAACAAAGCCAGTAATCATTAAAAGAAAATAAAACCCGATGTCTGATGTTTTTAAGTTGTCTGAAAGCATGCCTTTGCCAAAGAAATAATGGCCGACATTTTCGTTTTAAATTATTTGTGTAACAACTGCCATAATGTCGAAAAAGACTTTGCAGATGATCGAATGCTCTCCTTCGATTGGTTCACAAACACCGCACAATAAATCAACCTGTCCTCAATCGGTGCTGTTATAATTAATTACATTCGACCATTTTGTCTTAATTCGGGAACCTTTGGAATTCGAACATCACTGAACCTAAACAAAATGTTAAAAAAATCGCGGAATATTTGAAATTCTTGTAGTATCGCATAAAGCGAATGATTGAATGGAGAGATTGTTGGTGTACAAGCTAATTCCGAGTACCTCCTAACTTAAATCCAAATAAGCTTAGACATTACCATTGGCGATAAGCTGTGTTGATTGATTTGATATTGTCAATGTGGGGAAAGAAATTAATTAAGATAAAACGATGGCAGCTGTCGTTAGATTGTCACATTACCACATTATTCATCGACACGTTAGATGCAATATATGTGACAAACGCGAGACATTCCCAGTTGAAACGAGTCTATTTTGCTTAAAAATTAAGATTTTCCTAGCTTTGGATGATATCTCTTCTTATCGTCGTCAATATGGGTCACCAGGGCATAATTGAAGTGATTGCATAGACCCTATTCCGTGAATAGACCTACGCAATGGCTTTGAAAGGCTAGATCCGTCTGAGAACTGTTCCGAGTCAGACCGAAAATCCTCCTCCTCTTCCGCCCTCTTCTCCTGCTCTTCGTCATCGTCCATTTTTTCACACTCCTCGTAAATGATCTTCACTGGACTGCTTGGCTTCAGGCTTCCCCTGCGACTCATCTTCGACCGCGGGGTTCCAGGCGATTGGCCCTGTGGAACCACGGTGACCACGGGACTGAACCCCCCACGCAAATTCTGCACCGAGAGATCCATTTGCCCACCGTTGTCATCGAACGCCTGGTTGTAGTCGTCAAATTTCGCCGAGGTGTAGTCTTCATCCGACTTTGTTTCCGCGGATCGCGGCGCTTTGGGACTAGCAGCCAGAATGAAGACCTTGAGCACAAAAGACAAACACAATGTTATGCAAAAGAATAACGCCGACTTCTTTTAATCACAATCGCTTTATCAAGATCACGAGTACCAACATTTCAACCATGAAAACGGAGCTTTACAGCATTGCCCCCGGAAGCAAAGATAGGGTTTCTCTGCCCCCAAACACCGCTTTCGTGCAGGTTTAAATGGGTGAGTCTTACTCTAATTGCGGTCATATGAGTGGTTCTCTAATATGCGTGATGTTAGTGAGGAGGTAGCAGCTGATGATGCACAACAAATAAAAGATACAATTTTTTGAATAGGTATTCGAAGTGCCGAAAAGTTCAAATTTCGTGAAATACTGCGGGTAATGATGTCGGCTTCCACAATGACCTTGATACTGATTGAGTCTACTCCAAAGGTTAAAAAAGACGGACTGGGATACATTTGCGGCTGCGTTTCGCGAATGTATTTTGTCTTATCCGAATATTACTGCCTCAAAGGGTTTCTATGAAACAGAATGTAATTATTTAATTCAAATTAAATTCACGATTGAGCATTTAGAGCAGTATAGGCATTTGTAAGGGTGACCAATGAAATTAATATGGTTAATATTTCAATACTTTATATGTTATAAAAAAAACTCTGCGTATTTGCAGTTCAAAGTGGTCCAGCGTCATTGCTAACGACAAGGAATGTGCTGCATAATTTAGACTTAGCAATAAATCGTGATGCGAGTTTTCGCATGCGTCGAATTATTTTCTACGTTATATTTTATTAAAATTTCTTTCCGGGAAGGTAAATAGGGGTATTTCGACTTATTTTGAAATTAGTCTCCATTGGAAGAATTTTGCTGTCGATAAAAAACGCGATGGACGATCATGCCATGAAACAGATAACTCGTTAAATTGTTTTGGCGTCAGAACGAAGCTTCTTTAAATACGTTCCTATGGGATAACATTACTGGATGGTTCAAGGAAGTAAAAATAACTCCTTCAACGAGAAGAGAGGTAGACTATGAGAAGAGGGGTAGACGTTTTGCACAACACAATCTGCACAAACTACCAGGTAACCCTCACTCCTTTTAAATCCCCTTGCATCTAGACACAATGCTTGATTTCAAATCTCTATTCTCGGTTGATTTACGCGATAGAGTTTTAATTATTTATCTCTGTATTTTGTCGAAACCTTTTTATCCCACAGACAAAGCGAAAGGCCTAACTGATGCCTCAGGTCTTATAGTTTGCCACCTCGGAATCTTCCAATCAACTCAAACCGACCTCTCGTGTCCTCTGGCGCTCGAGGACCACGCGGCGCTGGTAGGTGTGTCGGTACTTCTTCCCATTGATGAGCAACTCCTCTGAGACCACCTCTTCCCGTGTCCGCTGGAGGGGGTTGTCAGTGGTCTCCTGCTGGTCGAAGTCATCGTCGTCGTCGTCCGCAAATGAAGTCGTTCTATCCAGCGAACGATGACCAGGTGGCAAGTGCTAGAAGGTCAAATTAATAAATATCACCCTCTGGCGTTACAGAGAGGCGGTTTCATCTAAGGCTCCATGATTTGATTGTAGTCTTCTGCGGATATTTTATTTATGGTTATTTTCCTCTTGGGTGTCCGCCTGTAATCCAATGAAATTGAGGCGGCCCGGTGGAGGAAACTGACTTCTGAATCAACCGGAATTTGAGCAGTCTGAGTTTCACGAATGCCCCCTGTGTTGGTTAAGGGTTTGATCATGCAGCAACCACTTTGAAATCTTTGAGTGGCGCTTTGGACACCGCCACCTCTACAATGAACACAAGATTTCCCATGGAAGCATCCACGAAGCCGGCTCGCCCGGTAGCAGGACGATAAATCTCTAAAAGGATTCCGTAGTTCCGAGAAACTGCGGGCAGGTGGTAGCGGCCAAACACCTGCAAACCTCTTGGCAGGCGGGTTAAACCAGGTGCAGGTATCCCGGAAGCTAAATTATCTCTGATTCCCGCACTGCCCACCGCAGACTGCTACCGCACGGGGGCACCCGTTTCGCCGAGGCCTTACCGCGGACAGCGCGAATGGTTCGCTGAGACGTGGTTTCCGCAGGTCCGTTGGCAGCGGCGGCGGCGGCGGCGACATGCAGGCCTGCTGCAACTCACACGTGGCGTGGGCCACATCCTCCTGCATCTGCTCGGCGGACGGCAGCGACAGAAGTCCGCGGTAGCCGCCCCCCCCGTCGCCGCACGTGGTTGCGGGCCATCCGGACGCGGCGCTGTAGGGGGAGAGGGAATCGGCGAGGCTGCCCATGGGGGACTCCCGGGGATGCTGGGGGGGCGTGGAGACAGGGGGGGCGAGTGGGGAGGATGCCTCCGGTGGGTTGATGGTGGTCATGACCTGGAGTTCACAAAACAGGGAAGGGTCGTTCTGATTTCTTATGCTCGATAAAGTCTTTTGTTTCAACCATCTGATTGTTATTATTACATCAATGGGGATGTATGGGCGTCAAAACAGGAACGGCTCCAACCAGGTCAGCCCTAAATATTACGAATGAAATCGAGAGAATTAGTTCAAATGTAACAAGACGACTTATTAAAAGAGACCTCCAGTGCCACGGACAGAATGCTGCCGATCGAGTATTTGGGTTTTAAGACCGTTTGGGCAATGCTTTTATTTGTTTTACAACCGGGTGTGCAGATAGAGGCTCCTAGAAAATATTTGAATATATTTAGTTGGTTGCCATGGGCTTGTTGGTCGACCCCTCAGAGACACCTTTTCGGCATTCCTGCGAAGGGCTGAATCGGGGTCAATTCAAATTAAATCATCGTAGTTAACTTAGGCATCTCATGCTGGGGGTAGTTTAAAGCATCATCACGCCCTCGCAAACGCAAATTAACTGGTCTATATCCACTTGCTGTGCGACTTTCTGTTAATATATGGTATCCATGTAATGGTTTCTGAAAGTGCGATACGAGCTGGATAAAATGTTGAAATTGAAATTAATTCTGCCTCCCAAACCAAACAAGGAGTAGATTAATTGCATTTGCGTTTTAATGTGGTGTTTTAGTGCTCGGCGCTGGCATTTTGAGCATTCTTTTATGGACTTGCTTTTTAGATACACTCTAGAACACCAGATTCTGCCACTTCGGTTCAAATCTTTAGTCGAACTTGCAGAAACTTTCGCAGATTTGCAACTTTTATGCGGATTTGAATTAAACTTCTGAAATGAAACATTTATACCGATTTCGACTTCATTTCCGACTCTGTAAAACGCAACATTGACTTCAATGTAAAGACCTCATTAAACCTCATACATTTTAGTGTGAATCAGTATAGAATCTATACTATAGATGCTTGAAATTCAAGACCATTAAGTCATACCACCCGAGTTCATGGCTGATTCGTCGCAATCCTTCGGCAGAATAATCATCACAAAAGGTTTATTGCTTCATCGACAAACTTAAGTATTATTATTCAGATTTTAACTTTGCTAGAAATTGAAACGGAGCTGCTCGGATTAGCCAGCATTAAATTAGTGCGTGTATAGATCCCGCCTATAGAAATTTTCAATTTTACTACCAAAAATTGGGATTTTTGGAACCAAATATTTATCGGACGCACGTGGACAGATTAACTATGCAAGTCAAAACGCTCCAGAAACAAGCATGATAGTTGTTTATCCCTCGATTTGATGGCACATGGAATGAGGTACTATTTCGGCTATTTGCACGTCCGGGAATTCTACACTTTGCCTGTCCCATGAGTTGACATCTGCCAAATCTCCGGCAAAGTCTGTTTCTGCCTGTAAACAGGTTTAAATCCAATTCTATTAAAATAAGCTCTTTCGTGAATATTCAATTCTTTCTGCGTCTCTTGATGACAACTTCGTTCCAGAGGTATCCCTCTAGAGTTCATTTCGACCCAAACGTGTCCTGTCACAGGAACCCTTGATATCGATCGGCCTCACGCAAACAATAAATATTGTGTCTTGACCGAGCCGATTCCCGCCCCCTCCCATTTATATGTTAAGTTTTCCTTCATGTTGAAACGGTTTGTCCTCAATGCGGAAGTTTTGTCTAGTCTGCTATAATCCGCGCAACGTAGAACACCATTTCAACACACACACGATAAGAATTGTAGCATGGAATGAGGCATCCGCGTATTTGATGCGAGCCTCGCTAGTTGGGGAATTTAAAAAAAGATGACAAATTTGTGCGACTATCTCCTCATTCTAGTGGATAAACCGACTTCCTGGGGTAATATTTAAACACCCGCGGGGAGCGAGGTTTGGATGTGTAAGATTCGAGCAAACTGGAGAGTGCTATTTGCCTTGCAACACACAACAGCTATTGGCACTGGACGAAGAGGTTTCGTTATGGGCATTAAGAGAAACACATTTTGTAGCAAGCTGATTGACCACCAACATCGAATGAAGACCAGAGGGTGGTCGAGGAGTTGGCCACGGTGTCCAGGGTGTTTCTATTTGGTTTATATGCATACTTGAACGCGTAATACGCCGTTCTCAACATTGCCGATGGAGGCGAGGGCTACACGATGACTTTCAATCATAAAAAGGAGTTCGTAATTGATCTTAAATTAAAGATCCTGAGGAAATATTCGTCTACCAATCATCTTAATGGCGAAATATCTTCATTCAGCAGAGAACGATTAAATGAGTGGTTTTTGTTCGGTTCCACTAATGGAGTAAGAAGTTCATTTCAACGCACGCCGGAAACTTTAATTTTAATTTGTTAAAGGTATCGTCCTTTAGCAATTACTTAAAAAAATAATATAATAGTATATAATTAGTGACGAAAGCAACTTACGTTTTCTCTGGAACCTAATTGTTAATTTAGCTGCTGCTGCTGTTGTTTTTCGGGGGGCCTGTGAAGGTCTTGTAGGGTCCGGTGACGGTCATGCGCTTCTGAAATGCTGCGCGCTCCACTGGTTAGCCTGTTGTAAATCCGCCCAATGACAGATGTGTTTGCAGTCAAGTGGCCAATCAGCGCGAACCTGGTAGTGCAGAAGATTGTGCATTCCAGTTTATGTCGAACATCGGACGATGGTTGTTTAATAAGAAATAAATAATGCAATCCGACTGGGTTCGAATTTCTGCAATTATAATCGCAGTCTCAAGCAATATGTGGGGTTATGGAAGAGACATCGGTTTTCGGTAATAAAAAAAACGTTGAGGCAATTAGAATAATGATTTCTCGCGTCAGAAAATGGCTTTTAAAGTATTGCGCTACAATTAAATTGGTTAATTGTAAATTATTTCAACAGTAGCAATAGTAGTGATTGCTGTTTCTGTTGGTCTCTGTTTGGCTGCCCGGCAATAGGCTGATTTTAATAAACCCATTTATTAAAGGTCTCTTTAGTGGGTGCTTTAAAGTCGCTAGAGGCTGTTCCACGGCCCATCCACAAGGAGTTTCGTTTGCCTTCTCAATACTGTTTCGTTAACCCGCATCGTTTCCGGGCAGAGCTGCATTTAGGACATGGGTCTTTTTTAATTAACCGATTAGCCCGGTCCAACCGATTGGGCAGCTGTTTCTCCCGTCGTGTTGGCATCCCTTCCACAGGTGACTGCGTATGCGCGATGTATTTTGTGCTCACTTCTTTTTCAACCACCACTGGTTTCTTTACCTTCACGCCTCATAGAGACTTTGTCTGGTGCTTCAGGGCCGCCTTTATGTCTATGCCGCTTGTTGCAATCGCCTAGCCAACTTCCATTCATCTTGTCTCTTCTAAGGTCAGCATCCCTCAGAAAGGAGAATTCCAGATGTAAGACTGTCGCTTAAGGCGGTTCTTCGATCCCTTAAGAGTTATCTGGAGCCTTTTTTATCATGAAAGAAGTTCATCCAAATAAGTCTGGCATGGGGGCACTCGGTGTTAAAACGATGAATGAAATAATCGATGGACATTCAAAACGCGAGTTGCGCTCAGATGTGGCCCATCAAACGGTCAGGAATGTCAACCACGCATATTGTCTCGTGTTCCGCGATTATTCAAAAAATCCACTCCATATCACGCCAGGCCAGACCGACGAGAACGACCGACGTTCAACCGATTTCCATTCGGATTCGCGCATGTAGCCAAGCAGACGTATAACCGAACTTGGTGAACGTGGATGATTGGCCCCCGGAATTCGGTAAAATGTGCAGGGGAAGTTTCTGAATTTCGTGAACATTGAATTGGTACATCGGAGGCTGGCAACATTGCTGGTTTCGTTTCGCGCAGAAAATTATTTTTTTCACGAAAATTGGCTGATGCACTAACAGTGCACACGTTCGTCATTCCTTTGGTGTTTGGGGGTTTACTTTTGTGACGATCGCGATTTTTGGCACAGAAAGTATTAATTTTGGTTTCATGATAATTATTTTTGATTCGAGTTTTGAATACCTAAAAGAACAATAATAATATGCGCCTCGAATTTCATTTTAATTCAGAAAGCGATGTAATATCGGTTTTTCAATCTCTCAATTCTTGTTTTAATCACTCAATGTCGGTGTCTATCAAATGTGTTATAGACGGCTCGAAAACCCTCGGATCAACTTGAAAGATGTGGGCGTCGAACAGCTGGTATGATTTGGAGGTGACTGTCAACCAGGGTACCATGAAGTAGGAGAAGCTAGACACTTTGGCCTAGATCCCTGCTACTACAATTGATTGCGCAATGGGCAGAGGTGCCCCATCGATCACCCACGCTATTCTCTCCAGAATCTCTGCTTCGTGGGTGTGTTTCCATGGAATATTATGGACGTGGGATCCCCAGCTCCACCCGAGGGGGTGAAAGTTGCAGCTGCAGCCTAAGACACTCAAACAACAGAACGTTAAGAAGCGGAATACGGCCTTGTTATTGAATTTCGCCTCCAACTCGCACTGCAGGTCTCACGCAAACCAACAAATTTCCGGGAAAACGAAGTTGGGTGAATGGGGCAGCAGGAGGCCGCAGTATCAATCGTAAAATCCAAATTGACGCGTCTAGCTGCAACTAGAAGATAAATCGGTTTCGAGGCTGTCCCGTCTAGAAGATTCTTAGCAATTCCTTTGTCTTAATATAATGTCCCAGTGGGAATGAGATCTAGGAAAATGGGATTAGTTAATAGCAACCTATATTCCGCCAGAGGATTTCCCCAAACGTCAGTCAACTCCATGAATAAGGCGACTTAAATTGGCGAGTGACCTTTACTTAGGAAGGAAGATTGGTAGAAGGTACACGCATCGTGTAAGTGCACTTACGAAAGAAGATATAATGAGGAAAGCGATAGACGAAGAAGTTTGAACATATTAGGCGCTTTAGTCGAAAATGGGACGGGTCCTTATTATGAGTAACTACCCAACCGGTTCATGGTGTGGGAGAAGGGAGGATGTTGCTGTAGGTCCTACAGTGTAGGATGTGTGGAGGAGGTTGAGCGGCTGCGGTTGCCGGTTGCGGAGGGTTGGGAGAGCGAAAGGCATCCTGTATGACGGGAGAAAGTGAGTTGCCTCACTTTGAGTAAACCAGAGGGTTGTAAACACCATCAGATCGAACTTCGTTCCATGGAAAGATAGAAAGGCAAGATGGCCGCCTCTTATCCTGTCATGTCGTTCGTTACATAGCCCCCTCTCTGTCCCCAGTGCCACCCGTAGTGGCCTCACCTGGGAATCGAACCCAGGTCCCTCACAAACAGAGCGAGGATGCTGACCGCTACACCAGCGGGAGCAGTCGTGCCCGTGGTTGTGGTGGTGTATGTCATGCCACTCATTGGTCCCCAGCGGCGTCACTCAGCTCGGACCCAGATGCCAGCTACTGCAATTGATTGCGCAGAGGTCAGGGGTGCCCCATCCATCCCCAACACCGTCCTCTCCAGAATCTGCGTGTAAATATCATCAACATCAAGGCATAGCCTAGTGGCAGAAGGTTGCACAAAAGATATACGACTCCACACTCTCCGCATTGACAGTACAGAACGTGAAATGAGAAGGACAAAGGGATTAACAAAATAATTGAAATCCCTATCTCGTTAGCTGCCTTGTTTTCAACTAATATTAGAAACTGAAAAATATTCTATGGATAAACAGAATTCGGTTTTTCGCACTCGTGACTGATGAATTAATGCAATTTATATGGAATAAAGTAAAAATATGTTTGATTGACCAAACACTTCCCACCCTATCACCAGAGCTGTACGCAATCTTTGGTCTCCCAACCGCGACTTCGAGAAGCTGCAACCGGACAGAAAAGCGGTTCTGTTCTGTCTCCACTGGGATACCTGCTGCCTTTCTCTGCGCTGTTGATTGCGTAAAAGGTGCTACTGATGCCCCTCGATTATCAAAAGCGGGGGTCGCTGGCGACACCTTATTCCAAAGACTCCTCGTGCCAATATCATTAAACACGACCTCCAGGAAGCCGGCTCGGTTTACAATCTTACAAGTTGACGCCTATTTTAAAACGATGCATTTAATTTTATTCAGGAGCATCATCACTTTGGTGAGGCCAGCAACATCGTTGTTGCACTAATGCGACGCACGATTTTCAGTGAAATCGCTTGCCGCCTGATCGATCACGTTCAACCGCCGGCAATGTTTACGATATCTTGAAAAAATGGGCTGAAATGACCCGAATCATTTTTTGGATGCGTACATAGCGTTAGTTGTTAAAATCTGCTACCGGGCGCATTCCCCAGATTCACCCGATGATTGTGACGTTCAAATGGTCCCAATAATCTAATTTCCTTTTGGCTCGTAATTTATGTTATCTTCATTCTCTATCATCAACGACTCCATGACAACACCTGTCAGCCCAGAATAGAGCGGAAACGACTTCATCTTATATGCCTTCATCACTTAGCTTTTGATGCTGTAATCTTCTTTCGTATTTATGAGTTTGCGAAAAACTCCAAAGAGGTATTTGGCGAGGGGGAGACATATCATTATTTGCCGGTCTCTATGATCCGTGGCTTGTCGAAGCAAATGAGAAGGATAGATTGTCAAGGTAAATAAGCCTACTCCGAAACATTAATTTGGTCAAGTCGAGACGCAGTCGCTTAAGGCATACCTTTAGAGTAATCGCGGATGTTTTTTTTATCATGAAAGGAATCAATCTCAATAAGTCTGGCATGGGGGCACTCGGTGTTAAAACGATGAATGAAATCATCGATAAACATTCAAAACGTGAGTTGCGCTCAGATGCGGCCATCAAACGGTCAGGAATGCCAACTTCGCGCGAGTGGAGGAAGACAACCATAACGGTGGCTGTTAAGCAAACGCACAAATTATCCAATCAATAATTCCGCAAGTCCACGCGCGGGAGGGCTACACGGATTCATGGGTGTTTCAGTGAATATTATCGGCTGCCGTCCGTTCAAGTGCCTCCAGAAGAGGAGACGGTACCTTGACCTAGCCAGAGACAATATGAAGAACTGGGCTGGTTGCTGAATTTCGGATGATTCTGTTTGCGCCAGCATTCGCCTTCCAAGTCGTTGGGTTACAGGCCCTCAAGGCGTACAGCCTCTCATGGGAATCGGTCACAAAGAGTGTGAGGATGCCAATTGCCACTTTTTTTAGCTTCTTGGCTAACAATAAATCAATGCCGTTGGGTCATGAACAAAGAGTTTAGGCACGCTCGAATTGAATGTTGGTTGCCATTCGTGCACCCATTTACCGGATGATGCGATTGTATCGACTTCTCTAATCTTAATAATAATAATCTTTACGCTTTATTAAGGTCACAAAGACCAGAACTTTCAGCATTTTAATGTTTAACAGGAATGGAGGAAATAACAACGAGGTAATGGCGGCCATAGAAGGCCTTGTCCATAACGCGCGCGAGACAGTTTCCGCCACCCGGCCTCCAGGATGCTAGATTACAAGCGCACGCCACTACGCTCGGCCGGAGAGTTGTGGGTAGGGGGCTGCAAAGTAATTGCGATGCACGTCGTTGGCTGATTTTATCCGTGAAGCTATCGTCGGGAAAGCTGAAAACAAAGAGTTTAGGTACGCTCGAATTGAATGTTGGTTGCAATTCGTGCACCCATTTAATGGATGCTGCGTTTTTAATCAGAGGTAAATGTTGTCTTTAAAAAATGGCGCGTTTGCATGTGGGATACACGTTGTTTACGCAAATCAAATATGATCTGAACTTGTGACGTGGATTTACAACAGATCCACGATGTTGTCCGTCCACAACCAATGATCGTGGCATATTTATGAACCATGGCATCAGAAGGATGCATCGCAAAGCTGTGTGATTATTTTTTATTTGCTAATCATATAGAGTACGAAAGTGACTGCGTCATGTTTTAAAAGGTTATTTGATGTGTTATGTACTCATTGAAATAGTATTGCTTGCCACCTGATCACGAAAACGCGTGTAAATCATAATAAGATGCAGACTTGACGCAGCTGGAAATCCATGGTCAAGCTACGGCATGAGTTAGAAACAATTACGAATCAAGATTTCAACTATAGTGGTATTCGCTTCTACGCTGTTGGCTTCCGTTAATGCCTAGATAATCCATTTGGAAATTTGTGTCCGATTTTATGCGTAGTTAACCAATTTGCGCAGAGACCGGAAACCCGATGACGGAAGTCATAAAGTGATACCTCGTAATGGCTTGTCTTGTGGACTAAATACTGTTTGGTAACAGGCTATTCCATCCTCCACCCCCCAAAAACCCTATTTTTCATGAGATACGATGCTAGAATTTTCTATCCAACTGTTTCTCATTATCGTTTCCCAATAATTAATTTAGAATTTCATGATTGCCCAGAAACATAAGACGAAAGTCTGTACATTTCATTAGTCTCTGAGCCACACATGAATTGGCTGAATCTTGGCTTAACCGTTGAGTTAATCATTCCGGTTTTCGCTCACATACCACTTGTCCTGTGATGTCTTCCAGTTGGTGGGTCCAGTGCCCTGTAGGATTATCTAGGGGTCCGGTAGAAAGGTCGATGACGCTTCGGCGTGTACTATGGATACGACTGTCCTTTGATGGCCGTCATTAATCATTTTCTGAACTGTCAAGGCGATAATTATGTGCTCCGCGCCATTTTTATCTATTTTCGGAACTGGCTAAAAAGTTGCAAATGAAAAAGAGACAATAGAGGAATTAATTGATTTAAAGGCGTGTAGAGGCTTTTGTGGTCCTCATGTAGCGTTCCCGGGTTATGTTGACCGTTTTGGCCCTAATAATTCCGCCATAATGTGTTTTAAACGTGCCGCGAATTGACGCCGGCAGCTACACCGCAGCTGGGCTGTTTCGACACCCCCGGGTGAATCCCCATCGATTTTCAAGGAAGGAATCAGCGATGTTTCACGCGACTGATGAGTTTGTACAGACGTAGGCAGGCCCGAGTAAAAATCGTATTCGGTATTATCAAGGTCACGAGGAGCAAAACATTCAACATTCCAATTTACAGCAAACTATACCAATACGGGAAGTGGCGATTATGCATAGAACCGGAGACATTTTGCTTTTTGCAAACGATTCCTCCCTTGGTTGGATTTGCTGTCTTCTTTCACAGTTGTGAAAAATTGTGTGGACGACGATGAGGAAGAAGATTCAGAATAATTTAACACGAAATAACAGCGAGGTCAGTTTTTAAGAAAGGCCAACTGAACCCCCGAAATATAGAAAGTTTGCCAAACGCATAATTGCGGCCATTGAAAGGCAGTCCTAGCCATAACGCGCGCCAAAAAAGACTTCGTCTTATTCCTCAGCTGCATCGGTGCCACAGACATTTCTGTCAATTGATTCATCGTTGCAATTCTGGTTGTTGGCTCCATGAGGAAGACTTAAATCTGGCTGAATCGTTCTTACATCCGCAGACAACCCCGCCAGACAGGAATGCTCAAACCAAAGTCGGGCACAGCTGCGTGTCAAGGGTTCCGGTCAGCGACAGAAACCAGAATTTGGACTCCCTGAGTTCCACGTGTGATCCCTGGGTTGGAGGGACACCTCTGGGTCTCCACTTGACTACTCCATGCGGCAGTGGTAAAATTCCGTTGGTCAACCGCTTGATCGGGTGGTTAAACCTGGTGCAGGTAGTATTCGCCACGTAAATCTATCGGCGAAGACGCCAAGGAAAACCCGATTATGGTGGGTTCCACGTGGTGAACCTCTTCGGGTGATGCTGCAGACGATGCAATCTGTAAAATGTTCCCAAGGAAATGTCATCCATGAAACCGCTCAACGCTTTACTATTTGATTCAATGGATGCGGAATAAGTGGACAAATTTCAATCGAAGAATGAGAACGGACCAATTCCGATGATTTGGAATAGTATCATGTTGAAACGTATAAATACCGTCCTTTTGTTGGAAAGAAAAGTTTCCTTTGGGAAATCGCACGTTCTTCAATGTTATGTTGACAACGAAGAGATATGCATCAATTTAAAACTGTGTTGTGTGTAGCACAGCCAATCGTGTGTCACTTCTGTTATTGTTGTCAACTTACTATTTAAGTGTCGGGGCAGAAAAAGCAAATTGATTTTCAACGTTTAAGGAGACCAAGCGACATGATTCCGATGAACTTAGAACCAGGGGCGCTGTTTTGTTAGGCCTGATCTGGGATTGGAACCCGGGATTGGTCGCTCGGGAGCAGAACGAAGATGTTAACCGCGGCACCATGGGGTCATCTCTCAATCCCAAACGAATCCAAATTTGGCGATAATCTCCCACCCGATGATAAGCCGGAAATGTGTAACAGCTGGCCACGGCAGTGCCACCCGAGGTAGTCAGATCCGGGAATCGAACCCGCTTCCCTCTGCAACAGAGCGAGGATGCTGACAGCTGCACCATCGGCGGGATCCTGTACCCAAGAGGAGTTCAACGTAGAGTCGCGCAGACGACCGGCTCATCTGTTCTTGGTTGCTCTGCCAACTGGCGGGAACCCCCACCCACTGCACCTCGAGGAAATGTCATCCATGAAGCAGGCTCATCCTCTAGGGCTGGGGGTTGCTTTTCTGACTAATCTGGTGCACAGTTAAATCCATTGCGGCCCGGCTATTTGAGTCACCCTTGTTTTTGTAACACAACCTAGTCGCGTATTTTATGCAGAGCGTTGAATCCATAAAATGGGTTTATGCCTTTGCCGACGTTTTAGTACCTTGCAGTTGTTCGTGGATTCGGTGGGCAACACGAATGCCGGAGACTAGGACCCTAGCGACCCTTTACGACGAGCAACATCTTCCAGAATGACGCCATTCTCCTGCCCAACTGAATGGACAGTTGAGACCAACAGCACGGTCCCCGTTGTATGCAGTCGGGCCTACCCTCGCATGCCCCCGAAGGTCTCAGACGCCACAAAGGTCACGGGGAGTGGAGGGGCTTGGCGGGGATGTTGTACAGGTAGCGCGGCACCTCCGCCTCGTGTGGATGCGAGGACACGTGGTAGTCGTGCTGATTGTTATTATTTGATCTCGGTTTTCGCCGCCGTCCGTTTCCTCCGAGTCACTGTGTAACCGGCTCGCAACGCTTCGACAGGTTCATTTTGGTGTCCAGACACGAGAGTCGAGACAAGGGACTCACCAACAAGGTAAGAATGCTGACCGCTAAGCCATTCCCGGTATTTACAGGTCGGAACACGTATCGAGTACACGTCTGTACCACATTGGCATTAGTACTTCGTCCAATAAGCACACAAATACGTATTGCGGCATTAACCAGGTTCCCCAAACGGCTGACAGGGCGTCCAGTCTGTAGCACAGCCTGTTGTCTGAAGATCCTTCCTGTTAATCAAACATGACTCTCTTTGCATTCTGAAGTGCTAATAGGCCACGCGAGAACCACTAATTTAATCTGCTCGGAAACAGCATAGCATAATTCGATTCTCGTCTATTAGGGGACTCCTCTATTCTTGCCCGTCTCAATGTGAATCGCTTCGACAAAGGCTATGCCGCTCAATTCGCACAATAACGGTAGTTCTCGCATGCCCGATGCGTTCAACGTTTTAGAAGCACCGGAACAAGTCAAACAGGAACTCGGAGACTGATACGCTCTCCGTGCACGTATTCCGTGAGTGGGCTTGAAGAGAAATCCCGCGTTGAGGCTTCAAACATAAAATAAGGAACACGTGATGATCGGCTTCACCTCCAATTATAACATTTTAACAAGCGGACACATGACGGGGGAGAACTGGGATATTATTATTAAAAAATGAATACAATCGTGGTGGAAGGGGTGGCCGTGGTCGGTCGGTCGGACGGCGATGAGGGCAATCCATGGGGTCGGGTTGGGGGGGGGCAGGAGGAGGAGGAGGAGAAGGACGACACGGCGTGCTACTCCCATTCGGTGGTGGCCGGTGGTTTACTTGTCATGTCGTAGAGAACACGAGAAATGCCAGGAACCTCGGCTGCCGCTTTGACCATTTTGTTGACAACCTAAGAGACCAAATTAAAGGTTAGTAGAACGGCTTCTAGGATATTTCGTGGACCACGGGATTAAAGGAAGACTGTCAATGTGTGAGTACCTCAAAGGCGCAGCCACAAGAAATATGAACCGAGCCACAATGAAACAAATACAAACACTACAAATTAACTACTTTCGTGGCCAATGGAGCTAGTTACCGGTTTCGAGTGTGCAATGTCCACTCCTTGCATTATATGAAGTCGCAATCGGAAATTTAAACTCCGCAGCACTTCAAGCCGGCATCATTCTTACGAGATCACAATAAACTATGTGGTATTCGGAGATCGTGTGGGTGGAAGGTAAGCGCAACGGATAGTACGCGACTTCGGAACCACGTAAGTCTGCTTATCTTCATGATAACAAGGACCATCGTTTGATCATCATCATCATCATCATCAACGTACGTCAAAGGGAAGATGAACTCCCGGTTTGGCAGGAAGACCGGTCATGAAATCCGAGGTGATGAAAGGACGCAGCACGATGGAGCGCAGAATTGACGAGGCCGCCATCATGTGTGTGGGGTCCCTGTCGAAGTGGATTGGAATGAGGACGACGGGCATCTGGGCTAGGCACTGCATACAATTTTCCTGGCAGAGAACTGCGTTGACACGGGCGTCCACCTCACGAAGAGTCTCTATGACGGGCTCCCGAATGTACGTAACGGTGACGTCGTTGACGGGATTGGCGATACGTCCACCAAAGGCGTAGACAACTCTGCAGGCAGAAGAAGAAGAAGACGAGGATGATGAAAGACGAATAATAATAATAATATTCGCATCAAGGTAAAGTTGCAAAAAAGGCCAATTTAATCAACGAAGTATGTAAAGTTTGGCAAACGGAAATGGCGGCCATTGAAAGGCCCTATCCAAAACGCGCGCCAAACCAGACGAAGGGAGAATTAATAACTGTCGGAGGCTTCATAGATCTCAACAGTCGCTTCTGGTCGTTTTGGTAACCCAGACAAGACGGGGATCCTAAAGCGCGTGTCTAAGTCAAATGAATCAGCTCCCGCGTGTTTGTTTCGAGATTTGGCGGGAGAGAGACGATAGAAGCGCGCCCGTCGAACTTATGGACAATTAAAACACACGTTAAACTAGTGGTCGCGACAACCCTGGTGTCTCAGGTGGGTACTTATTCGACGCAATCGTCGACAACAACCCATAAGAACAATTTCTCCTCAATGTACCAATATAAGGCTATCGGGTAACGAAGCCGTCGTAACGAGGTTTTATGTTTTCGGAAGACACTCCGTTAGTCAGAATTAAACTGACTGTTGTTGCTGGTGGCGCCGGCTAAGTGCGCAGAAGCATCGAGAGGGTGAGTGTGCACATGTCAAAATAGGGAAACTGTAAAACAGTGGTAAGCACAAATTCGGCTTCTTCATTTCGCATGCAAATTCTATGCATCCGTAATTCGTGCCAAAGGGCCAGGGTGTTGGCCGGTAAACCGCTTGAAAGGTGGGCTGGACCACCATGGGAGGGGTGGGGGGTACACGGGAACGCAAACTCGTGTGACAAGAAGCTCAAAGTGCGGAGGTAAAGATAAATCACACAAAAAACATCCATCTGTGTCAGAATTGATGAACACCGATTTATTCCAACAACACAGAAACCGCTGTAATGACCACTAACAGTGCACAAGCCTCTCCAGCGACATCCTCTCTCCTTCAAGCACGTCAATGGACTCGCCCCAAATTCACAAAATTCTCTTCTTTTTTATTCCAACCAATGTTAACGCGTATACCCACCGAGACCTGCGGACTACGCAGCTGGAGCCAAAACGCGACAAGAATCTGCGTGCCCCCCCCCTCTCCGATCGGTTCGCGACATTCGTGAAGCAGCAGCCGCTTCATCCTCTCGCAGGAGTAGATCGTCGCGACAAAGAAGAAGGATAAGCGTGCCAACATACCAACATCAGTAGGCGTGCCTTCTGTTTACCATGGTTTGGCCAATGACAAGAGACCTCGGGGGGGTGGGGGGTAGCATATCGGCACGAGGGACACGAATTATCTCTCAATTAAATAAAGTCGGGAATTTAAAAATAGAACCCCCGTATTATAAAAGGATTAAAACACAATTATAAGATGGGAGCAACAGGGGACATGTCTCTAGGGTGGTTGTGGAGGGGGGGCGGATCTCTTTCGATAAAGAGCTGGTTCATGCGCGAATTTGTCAACTCGGCGGAGAAAGAATACGTGGCATGCCTGAGCCTTATATGGTAGCTGTGCTAAGTCGTGCACGCATTAAGGGATGAATGGCCGTTTGAAGACAAGGGTTCGGTTTTCTTGCAACTTTACCTTGATCTTGCTGTTCGGTTCGTTTGCATTAAATTATTATGAATCTTCCTGTACCATGTTTTTTTAGTGTACATCTTAATGCTGACAGTTTCGCTCCTCGTGACCTTAATACAACGAGTCAGTATCCTCGCTATGTTGGCGAGGGACACCCTGGGTTCGACTCCTAGGTCAGGCCACCATGGCGACACCAATGACGCCGTTTTATCCTCTAGTAGCCGCACAAACCTTAATTTTTTGAACCTGATCACACCAGAATTTATGGCGTGACAAACCCCCTCCATTTTCTTGAAACGGGCGGCAGAATGCATCCGATTCCTTTACATAAGTTGGAAATATGAGAGATGGAGCCAATGGAAGCGGAGAAAGGAAAAAAATAAGCTTCACATTGAGGTCTCTAAATTGCCACATTGGATAAAATGCTCAAGACCGACAGGAATGTGACATCAGAAGCCTCAACACCACCTCGACCTACTTACCTGTTAATGTTGTGACAAATGCGAGGGATGATCTGGGCCATGAAGAATAGGGAATCCCAGTTGGTCTCGTTGTCAGTGGAGACAACGCACGCATAGCTATAGGATCGGCAGTCACCCTGCAACAGGAAATCGGAATTGTATCAGGGGGGAGGAACACGATTGGTTAAGTCTGAAAAACAAGACACCAAAACGCGTGCTCTGATTGGGGTTTTTTGGCACGCTTTGGGGTCAATCGGGATTTTGTGGTGATCTCCCATAAATTGAAGTCGGCGGGGATGGTTGGGTTCGTGTTACACAATCAATCGCAGACAACAATAAGCCAGCTTCGTGGTTGGCTACGACCGGTGACCATTACGACATTTAGTCGGTATTGTGCCTGTCCCTTCGGGCAGTCTCCAGGTCCATGAAACAAAAATTACATTTGAAAATGATGCATATTAAAATCAGATTTTTTTAAATTCTTTCCAAATACGATAAACAGACACAATTTCGGGCTCCCGGGGAATATCTGCTCCCATTACAATACTGGTAAGCGTTTTTGTAGACAAAAACGCCAGCCCGCACTGGCATAGTTTGACTCCATTTCCCGATTAGTACAATCCATATTATGTCCTTGTCAATTTCCACAAATGCAGATTACTGGTCATGCAAACAACAATGGCAATCGGAATCAACTAAAAGTACACGTGACCGTGTGATGTTATTACGCCGTATACTAGTGCATCACTCCTACCATTCGCGGGACGCCTATCTCATGATAACTGCGAAGAACATGGAGATGTTCAAATGCGGTAACAAAACAACAAACATACAACAAGGAGGACACAATTGCAGCGATAAGTAGCAAAGAATTAAAAAAAAGAAGAATGTTTCACTACCTGAACACCAACGGAGCGGATTGGTAAGAGGTGGGCGGCGAGACCATTTCCGGCGGTGAATTCACTCAGTTTCTGCTGTTCTTCCGTACTAATGGCACCGTTGATCTTGTTTAATAGAGCGTGTGGCTAAAAGGATGGGGATTGAGACTAGACGCAAGGCGGAAATTCGAGGTGGCCGCGCCCGCTCGCCCGGATTTCCCAGCAGGTTACGTAGGAGATCGTTCACAGACCTACTTATATTATAAAAGTAGAGTTGAATGTTCATTCGCAATAAAAAGGATGAATGCACCGAGAGAGCGATTTGCTCAATTTTAACGATAAGGTGACCCGATAGTGTAGCGGTCGGCATCCTCGCTCTGTTTCGCTCCGAATCTCGGCGAGATTCCCAAAGTCAGACCACTTCATGGCAACACACATGAAGCCGTTTTATCCTGTAGCAGGAGATCACCGGAAACATTTTATTTTAGAATATCAGTTTTAGCTACAATGGGCGCATAAAACCCGGTATCCCGAGTGTCAACGAATCGTCCGCACACGCAGGCCTTATGGTGGAGTGGTTAGCATCATCGCTCTGTTGGTGAGGGACCTGGGTTCGATTTCCAGGATACGTCACCTACAAACATATTCCCGGGAAACTTCGTGTCGGACCCCCATGGAGACGGCTTCTCCTCCAGTAAGAGAAAGCCAACAAATTTGGATTGCTTTGGCACACACAGGCATAATGACAATCCAAAGAAGCCCTACCTTCTGGGACATGGCATGGTAGCCGGCGATCATTTTGACGAGGCTTGTAGTCTCCAGAAAATCACGCTCCATATAGGCCTCACTGGCACACAAGATGCGGACGGCCAGCCCTGGTCCCGGGAATGGATGGCGGTCGACGATTGTGTCTGGTAGACCGAGCATCCGACCGATACGGCGCACCTCGTCCTTGTGGAAGTCGGCCAACGGCTCGATAACACGACCCTGGGACAAAAGAGGAGAACGGCATGTAAATCAGAGTACCTCAGATCGCGAGGTCTGTTGCCTCACGGGACAGGGCACATGATTGCGCAACGGCTACCCGCAATGTCCTCTCCCGCTGAGGATATCGTCACCTGTAAAATATTCCAGGGATTGTCATGGCAGCAACAATAATCTCCAGTCTATAGCAGAACCAACCAAAACCTGTAAATTCGTACACAGAATATCAGTTCTAGGCGGGGAGAGAAAAACTGAAAGCCTCTCACCTCCTTGCAAAGTTTTCGAACTGAGGCTGTTGCATTGTGGTGGGTTTTGATGACGTTCGCCTTTGTGGACACAGAGGTGGCCGCAGACTCGATGAGGTCGGGTCGGAGTGTACCTGAAAGCACCAGCGTAACAAATTATAGCCCATGGACAACTAACGGAAAAACGAATAATTCTTCCAACCACCGCACCACACACGCCTTTTCATTGGTTTAAGCGCATAGCGATGTATCCACTACACTGAATAGGAAGAAAACGAATAACATGAAAGAGGAAATAGATGGTGTGTTTACATGAATGCGGTTAAGTGGCGGAAATTTACTCCGGTTATGAAATTTTGCATTCACACACGAAACTATTTGCTGCGACCTCCTATTCGCGCCAGGTAGGCCCAAAGGCGTTCTGTTCGTTCAAACTATGCAATAGGAGCAGCGCAGTCGCTGCCACAACAACAACAACAACAGCCTACCCTGACAGAGAAGAAACTCGTCGGGATTCAGCTTCATTTCTTGCCAGGTTTCCTCCGCAACTCGAATGAAGACATCTCCAATGATGCACCGCTTTTCCTCGGGATTTACTACATGTAAATTGAGGGGGCCAATTGGGATGTTGCGGACCTCCGTGTAGGGCACCATACCGCCGTGGATGAGTCGGGGAGGCGGGGCGGTAGAATTGTCATTGTTTGTGCTCTCCACTTCCATGGCAACTGCAGCTGATTCGCCCGCTGCACCCGCCTTCGCCAGAAGACTGGCCGGGGCTAGGGCTGAGGTGTCCACACGTACTTGGTATGTTGTCATGCCCGAGTGGAAGCGTAGTGTGGCGTTAACATACTTGACTATTAAAAAAGGCACAATAGAAAGCAACCGATCTTATTGGGTGCAACAATCTCCTATTATAAGCCGGTTCCCTGGATGCCGCGACGTTGGTGGCTTTTACGATAATATTATTGTCAACAAGTTAAAGATGACCTCCAAAGCGCGACCAGACAGCATCGTGCAAAATCGAGTACGTCCTAAAAGGCAACTAGGATCTAGGTGGCACAAGAGAATCTCCGCCGCACCCAGTCAACTGGGATCCGACTATGTCTGCGGGGGAGGGTGGACGGGAGATTCACTAATACTGTCTGTCACGTTTTGGAGTGTGTCCACTACATCCCGCTAAACGCGGCACAGGTGAGAATTGGGTGGAAACAAGCAAACAACGATAAAGTGTCCCGGACAAGCTCACGCACTCAAAGTCACCGTGATTTACGATTTGAACTATGGCGGACAAGTGGCCAAACTAGGTGAACATTGCGACCACAGGGGTTTGGTATCGGCAGAAATGGTAGTGCTTGTAGTATGCGATCAAAACGCGACAATCTGTTTTTGATGTTATAGATGATTCGGACGCGTTAAAGTAGCATTTATGGTTCATTATTCGTGATTTAACACAATACGAGGACGTATTCAATTATAACCACTATCCTATTAAACACACCAATGTGAATGTAGCACTTTAATTTTCATAGACAATAGATTATTCGAGACAGTGTCGATCAAATTATTTGAACACATTACAGGAGTAATACATCATGGTAGGTTGAACATTCACACACTACCTCGTAATGATGATACCGGAAGACAAACATCGAGACTCACCACTTAGACCGAGATTTTCAAGGGCGGTAACGGTAGTCTCTGATTCGTTCTTGCGCATGAACCCATTGTTAATGTGCACGGCGTAGATCTGTTCCGGCTTAAGAGCTTTTTGTGCGAGAGCAGCACAAACAGACGAATCCACACCACCGCTGAGTAAAAACTGTATTAATAAGAATAATACATTTATCAGTGAGCTGTGCATCTACGCCGAATTATGAATATGGTGTAACAATAACGCTATTTATTTAATTGCATTAAATGATGCACTTACTAACACTTTTCGGTCGCCTACTACATCCCTAAGATGGTTAACACAGTTGTTCAATCTATCCTCAAGTTGGAATGTCTTCTTGAGACCGGCGATTTCAAACAAGAAATTTGACAACATAGTTATTCCATTAGTCGTCAAGTCCACCTCTGGATGATACTGAACACCGTAGAGTTTAATTTCCGGCTTTGTAATAGCTGAAATAATAACAACGGGGATTGGAGAGATGAAAATATCTTAGCGGAGTAACACCTGACAGCGTACTTACCAACAGGAGAATTATTTACAGTTCCAATTGTTTTGAAGCCCTCAGGAATTGAGGTGCATTGGTCACCATGCGTCAGTAGCACTTGTTCCTCGGAAGATAGACCGCTAACCATCGTTAAAGTTAACCAAGAAGCTTACGTAAAAAGTGGTGAAGACGTATCAACAATCATTGTGAATTGTCCGTCTTTACGTACACTACCGCATTCGATTTTTCCACCAAACAGATGATTCATCAGTTGCATTCCATAACAGATGCCAAGAACGGGCAAACGACCCTCAAAGATTTTCGGATCGAATGATTCGATATCTCCCATGCATACAGACCCAGGTCCACCAGAAATAATTATGGCTCTAAACGCGTTATTAAAAATATATAACGTGCCCAAAACCACGCTGGATTAGTGTTTCTATGGGACTATCCAAGGGTACGATTTCTGAGCGCACGTTCAATTCACGAACACGACGATCGATCACCTACAAAGGTCATCGTTGTGTGGGACAAAACCTTGCAATACTGAGCACCAGCATCGAGGATCGCTACAGTAGCGGCCTGGGTCATTTTCATGATAATGCAAAAATCTCAAAACGTAACAGCACAATGAAGTTGAAAATCAACAAATCAGAAGAGAACGTGGGAATTTATATACAAATGATCGGTGTAAACAAAAATAGGTTCGATTATAAATCTCTTAAATTAGATTTAAAAATTAAAGAGAATAAATAGAATTGTATGCAAACAAATAATTTCATAAATTTTAACACCGTCGTTTATGGTAAATCTAAATTATGTACAACTTGAAGAGTGGAATATTACTAAGTGCTAATCTGGTTATATATCATTTGAATTTATGGACATTTCTTTCGCAACTCTACATAAAACATGCACAGTCCGAGAACAGAACGTAAAATTTAATTTACTTAAGGCATTGTGCATAGTTGTTGCGCGATTTTCGCATGCATTTATTGTGATTCGAAGACTTCGTGGCCCAAAAATCAGAATTGAACGATGACCAAAGATCAGGAATAAATAATATTGTTTATTATTCAAACACTAGTTAGGGACCGACATGGGCCGAAAACGCCGACAAGGCGCGATGCCTAGCGCCCGTTGCGACGGTCCTGTGTCGTGGTTCGGTGCCAACGATACTTAAAACCACGATTTTTTTCATGACATATGCGACTAAAAAGGATTACGAATGAGATCGCTGACCAAATTATAATCAAAAAAAATTCTCTTGATTTAATTATATAATTCACTACGTTAAGACAATGATCTCGCGTTTGTGGGCGGAAACTCGGTCCGTGGGTGTTAAAACAAAAGGGGACTTTTAAGGTCATTACTGAGCTCCCCCATCAGACTCTCCGTCGAAATGGGAAGAGATACAATAAAAATGGCTGGTAGGGACGCTGGTTAACCGACGGAAAATCGATTAGATATTTGATCGCGAAATTGACGAAGGAAAATTGTACCAAGATTCGTATCGGTCCATTACAGGGTTGGCGTTCGGATCGAAAAAAATCTGGCGAGGTTGGCCAGTCATTTTTTAAAAGATCTTCTATCGTTATCTGAGGTGCGCCATGTAGTAGGAGTCCTCATGGAAGATGAAGAAAATTATATAGCCTGGTTTTCGTGTCTACCGATGCGAGTCGTATGCGTCGTAGCATGGTTTGACAAAAGGGCGGAAACTCGGTTCGTGTGTGTTAAAACAAAAGGGTGCTTTTAAGGTCACTACACATTCACTTAAAAAACAGCCTCTACTAAATATCCCGTCTGTAATTTTCTTGTTGAATTGATGACCCAGAAAACGAGCTATTGCAAATTATTAACAATCTCAATAAAACAGGATTGGGAGCTTGTGGATGGATCTGTATTTATAGATGACTGGAAATTCGTACTATGCCGTTTAAAAATTGTGTCTTGGGTAGAGGACATATATAATCCACTAGAGGATTGCATTTAAAGACATTTTCGATATATTTTCGGTAGACCAACGACGATGCAGTTGTCAGACTAGACTAAGGGTGCATGTTTACGACATGCAGTTAGAGAGGAATATGTTATCAAGAGGATTTCCGTCACGTGTTGGAAATAATTGGCAATGGTAATAATACCAAGTGTAAGAAGAATTGAAATCACCACGCAGTAGAATAAAGGAATCATCCGTAATTGAAGAAATCAAAGGTATCATGGAATCATATAACTTAGCTATATCCGCTCTGGTAGAAGGTGGGGTTATTTTCCGGTTTAAGACTGTCACCGACTTACAGTTTTGAGGAGACTATGGAGATTCGCAGTTTGACGATAACTTAACCCACTTAACCCTTTTAAGACAAACGCGTCTACAAGGGTTTATACAAGAGAACGCAAACCAAAGTATAGTCAAGATCGTTTTCTTGACTTAATAATACAACGCCATGACGTTAAGTCGGCGATGGTGCGTTCGTGGGTCGAAATCGGTTGGTGTCCGGTAAAACAAAAAGGGACAAATCAGGTCACTACATGGCTCCCCCTTAGACTCTTCGTCGTCAGGGGAAGAGATACAATAAGGATGGCTGGTGGGGTTGCAGGGTAAAAGACGGTAAATGAACGGGCAAAGTTTGTTAGATGCAGGGGTGTTCGGGTGACGCGACCGCTTCGTGTACGGGAGGTCGTCAGTGCGTCAGGCGGCTCCGGACTGATTCGGGCAGGGGCAGGAGACGATGACACAATCGATTTTCGTGGAGAAATAACGTCGTTCGGTTGGCCGGTCAGTTAGGGCGGATCGCGAATTGGAAAGAGGGTTCTTATCGTGTCTACCGATGCGATTCGTATGCGTCGTAGCATGGATGGCGTTCGGATCGATAAAAGGTTCTTGAGGTTAGTACAGAATGGTGAGAAATCGGCTTCCATCGGTGTATAGACATTGACGCAGACGGCGTCCTTACGTACGATGAAGAGTGTTACTTCATCTGGCTTTCGTGTCGATCAATGCGAGTCGTATGCGTCGTAGCATGGTTTACATTTGAATTGACATAAAGCGGTCGATGAGAGCAAGTGATTGTTAAAAATGGGCTTCTGTTGCTGGCCTTTTGTGTCTATCGATGCGAGTCGTATGCGTCGTAGCATGGTTGGCATTAAAATTGACACAAAGCGGTGGGGAGAGTACGTAATTGTTTTAAAAAAACATGTGTTGCTTGCTTTCGTGTCTATCGATGCAAGTCATATGCGTCGTAGCATGGTCGGCATGAGGATTGACATAAAGCGGTCGAAGAAGTAGCGCCCATACAAGTACAGGTGAAATATTATCTTCGTCATTGTGTCGGCCTGTATTTTTTACAGCACGAGATTTGTAGAATGGGGCGAAAATGTTCGAAGGACCATCGTAGATCTGACGGCGGTTCAGGAAATTGCTCCGGGCATGATATGCTCGCAGTTTGACGATAACTTAACCCACTTAACCCTTTTAAGACAAACGCGTCTACAAGGGTTTATACAAGAGAACGCAAACCAAAGTATAGTCAAGATCGTTTTCTTGACTTAATAATACAACGCCATGATGTTAAGTCGGCGATGGTGCGTTCGTGGGTCGAAATCAGTTGGTGTCCGGTAAAACAAAAAGGGACAAATCAGGTCACTACAAGACCTTGGATGGCACATAACCCCAACACATACAATAGCACTGATCTCATAGAAACAAAACCCTTTTCCGATTTTTTCCTGCTCATATTGATGCAATTCAGGACACCCCCACCTTGTAATTAGCGCTGCGTGGTCTGTCCTGTCGGAAGCATACAAAATTCGCTGGCATACATATGTGATCCCGATTGATGTCCAGAAGAAAGGATGCTTGTAGAACGACCACGCCTACGAGTTTAAACAGAGCAGTTGTTAGAACAGAGTGAAAAAAACCACTTTGTTGAGAATCGAACGTACATTTAAGGACGCAATAGCGTGAAGTGGCGTATTTTCAGGACGGTGATTATGAACTGCATTGAGCCAACCAACTCTTTTTACAAAAAAAACAAATGAGACTGGGATTTGAACTTTAGAAAAGTCACAGTAAATTTGCGTCAACGGCCAAGTGTGGTGGCATTGGATTTGCTGTTTTCGTGATTATGTTTGTTTTTTTCAAGGGTAATTCCATGAATACTGGTGAGTTAAAACAAAAGTCCAATTTATGTGTAAAGTGTGAAATTGAATTCATGTGGAATCAAACGAGAAATGCCAGATTTTTTATAATAATAATATTATTCGCTATATTAAGGTCACGAGGACCAAAACTATCAACCTTAAAATTTACAATAAAATAAAATGTTACAGGAAGTGGCGATTCTGCGTCGAAAATGCAGAATAAGTTAAGAAGTCACATCAAGGTAAATTAGCAAGAAAGACCAATTCAACCCACGAAGTAAATAAAGTTTGGCAAGCGGGAAACTGTTTCCATTAAAAGGCCCTATCCAAAAAGCGCGCCAATGTGTTGTTCTTAGCACCCTCACTCCGGTAGTGAGCGACCCGGGTTCGATTCACAGGACAGGTCATTTCTAGTGCCACTGCATGGCACGCGGCCAACTGTCAACATATTCCTGATAAACCTCATGGCAAACCACCATGAAGCAGCCAGTTTATCCTCTAGTAGGAGAGATTCGCAGCATTTTTATTTGGGGGATAAGACAGGCGAGCAAAAAAACGTTACTATTCGAATGGAATAGAATCACGGACAACAATCGAGGACGGTTCTTGGAGCCGAATAAGAATCAGAAATAAAACGGTTAACTTTTAAAATTTGGCTGGGTTGTCGATGCAAAGGTGCCATACCTTTCGCAAACGTGCCTCGTTTCTCGAGCTTTGCTATTAACCTTGCGTCAATGTTACAAAAAATTTATCTTCTCCTATTAAATAGTTCACAAGTTTTTGGTGTTATCGACGGAATTGTGTAATTTACTTCGCTGTCACAAGATTTCGCTAGAAATACGTGAAAGTTGCGAAACTTGGCAGATATCGATGTGTCAACTGAACTGTACCGATATATTTGTAGGCACACGTGAAGCACTTACCAATCATTTTGGTGCAAAGTTTTTTCCATATTTGCTCAATCTTTTGGTGCGCGTTATGGATAGGGCAGCTATTACGCTTTTGCAAAACTGTATATTCTTCAGGGGTTTCATTTTTCTTTCTTGTAAATTGTGACCTCGTTGTTATTTCGGAATCTTCGTCGTTTATGCTGAATGTTTTGCTCCTGGTGACCCTTGTGCACACATCAACGAGAGCGAACCTTAAAGAACCCACACAAAACAGCAAGTATGCTCCACCTGCTAGTTCTAGTTAGCCATGTCCATAATTCAATATACATTGGGCTATTCGTGCGCAATAAACCAACAGTCCTCTTTCTTTTAACTCTGCTTTGTATCGAATTAGAGAAAACTAGATGCGGCATCTGTTCCACGGAAAAAATTGAAATGTTATTCATTTTGCGGTCTTCTCTTGCTAGGTCAAGGGCCGACTGCTTCATGAACGAAATTTCCATGACGATTTTCCATTTAAAATGGGTGTTGAATTTAAATTTCTAAATCTCGAACTGCGAGTACCCTGTATCGCATCGATTCGGTGCCTAATTTCACAGATTATCTGTCGTCAGCCCCTCTGCGGACCAGATCAGCGTGATGATAATCGAGTCGCAACCAATCATAGCTCGAGAATCAAAATGGGTACGTCTGCGTGGTATTAAGCCAATCGATTTCAACTGAGCGTGGATACCATGTGTCCCCATAATTCAGTCTGCCCCGTGGGATGGGACGCCTAAAAAACACGGTTGGATTTTTTATTTTGGTGGAAAATGAATTTCGCAAGCGCTTATTGCAACGAAGCCCACGTCCTGGTAACCGTCTACGACCAGTTGAACGCACCCAACTTGTAATTATATCACTGCTGCTCTATGATATTAAATTCCGAACTGAAGACGAGTTCAAGCTGTGTCTCGACATCCTAACCAACGAGAAGACTCTAATTGCAGCTGTGAGAGCTGTCCTATTTTCAACCATGATTGGTCGGGGTACTGGGGGCTACATGAGCGAAAATTCATCTTTCAGACTCCTTTCTGTAGCACAAACTTTGCGACTGTTTGAACATCTGGGCTACAGTCTACAGGAATTCAGGGGAATCCACATTGTCACCTTTTACGAGGTGGCTTCCAAGCGAACATTCATGACTGTGGACCTCTACTTTCGGCGATTCCTGTCAAGGTTTGTCGAAAACCTGATGCAAACACGTGGTACCCTGGAGACCATGCGTTTTGCTCTCTTGTGTCCGATTGCTCTGTGTCTCTTCCGAAAAGCGGGGAACCAACGGGAGCGCACTATGAACGGGATAATTTGTGCAAATAGTGGATTCGTACGACCAATGCGGTGGTTTCCGCCAACTCAAGGTGGTTCGACGCACGAGATGGGTAAATAACGCCATCAGAGTCCTGCAAGAACGTTGTTTACAATGAAATAAAACAACCATGTGGCACTTACTGCATATCCACTTACTTGAGCATGCATAGTAACACATTTAGGAGGTAATTGCACTTGGTTTGGTATGTAATACCTTTCTGAATAATTTGGAGAACAGTATGAATAGAAAAAGGCGTAGTTGGAAAGATATGTGTTTCATAAATAAGTAAAAAAACATTCGTCTGGTTGCATCTTATCAGTCGGGTGACGGAAGATGGTTTTTCTTGGTGTTGTCGAGGCAAGAGCAGCCAGAGAAGTACTCCTGGTTAATTCTTACAAAAGTAACCGTTAGGCGCCCTCGTAAACGGGCACCTTCTCCGTTATGAAAAAGAAGAAGAGCCATAAAAGTCGATATCAATTCGCTGGGGGGCGTTTCAAGACCCTCAACCCTTTCAAGCCTGGAGCCGAGTTCAGGCAGAAAATTTCCCATGTATATTTCTGTCGACATTAACGAGCGCGTCGAAGCACATCCGTAGAAGCAAGCTGTATGGACTCCCCTGAACGATATTCTGGATAGTCCTTTTCGTTGGAATAGGGTGGCAATCTTAGCCTTGTCCATCAGATACCAGGAGACCCGCTCGGAAACCATTCCAGATATGATACCACTGTCTATTGAAGCGACTGTTACAATTGCTCGGACCGTGTTATACAGGTGGTTTTGGTTAGTGATCAATGCGACACACGCAAGCCTTTCCTCCTCATCCTTGAATCTGACGTCGATTATTTTCCCGTATAACTTAAATAGTTTGTCAAGGTGGGTCACGCAAGGACCTTTGGGGGGTTTGTAGGATTCTGACGAGACAGTTTCGTGGGGATACTGTTTTTCTCGGAGGAGCGAGTCGATGTGGGTTTCCCAGTCGCACATTCTTGCCAGGCATTTGAGCGGCCCAATCGCGTGAGAAATCAATACTTCATGGATTCAAGGTCACTTCAACAGCTGATCGAGTGCATACGAAGTAGTGTCATCCGTCAATTAAAAAATGTCGAAGTTGAGGAAATATAAATCCTCTGTTAATTTTCAATTCTAAAATAACATCCGACAACGTGTCGAATCCTTTGTTAATTCAAGCACAATGTTTTCAAAGTAAATAATTGCTTCCTAGGTCATCAGTTATTAAAAGATGGCGCATAAGAGTTAATCAGTATCATTTATTTAAAAAAACAATATTCTCGGAATCATATAAATAGAAGACAGTATGTCGTGAAAAAGCGTTGGAGGACGACAGCATCTACAAAATCACAGAATCGTGTGTGAAATGTCAATTAAAAGGTAATTGAAATTAGTAAATTGAACCTATTAGGCGTCTAGTAATTAAATATGGGCTAATTATTCAAAATTATCTACCGTCACGACAATCCATGCTGATTTAAAGATGAGAAGCTTACAATAGCTTCATTCCACTATTCTCCGGAAGTATTCGCTGTTCATCATGGTAAACTCCACCAGTGCTCTTCCACGTAATTGATCTTCGACCCTGTCCTTCCTAAACAGCAGACAGACGAAGGCGTTCAAGAAAGCCGGCATCAGCGAACCCGGGCACTGGACGATTTTCTCAAGTTTCCCCACGAACTGCGGCATGAAACACCGGCAATAGAGGTCCATCGATATGGCACTCCGATTCTTCGAGACCAGGAGGAACGTCTGGGTGTGCAGGCCCCTCAGCGTCGCCATGGACACTCCGAGTTTATTGAAGAGAGAAAAAACTCGAGTTTCAGTGAGCACACGGTTGGAGAGTGGTGTGGTGGCATAGCCGCCGCTCATGCAAGCGTAGTCGCCACGAAAGAAGGCGAATGTCAATTTGACAAGGTCGTATTTCCGCCCGAGAGAGGTCAAGAGGAACTGGAAAGCCGAGAGCTCGTCGTCCGACTCGATAATCGGCGCGAAAAGACTCAGCGCGTTGTCTGGAAGTGCGTCCCAGTCGATGGGATGTCTAGTGGTCTTCTTGGGAAGAGACATTTGGTTGACTGTACTGGTGGATAAAGGCATTATAATTTGCGATAGCCGCCAGTGGATTCAAACGACGCAAGAAAAAATCGATACAGAAGCAGCCTTGGAGTTTGTAACTGGTTCCGTCTTTACGCTACTAATTATGGCCCAATGCGTGTGTTTGATTGGTTTGGTATTTGAGGTTTCATGAACACAAAAAGTATTGTGTCAATGGATTTCGTGTCTTTCATGCAATAGTATAACTTAAAAATTATGAAAAGATCCAGTTGGCAGAACTCGATGCACCATTTGCCAATTGAGCATTTTTTTTGTAATAAATTATCGGTTCATATCACTATGATCTTTCGTACTTATTTTCATCAAGATTAGTAATGTATTAACAATTGATATTGTTGCTCGTATTTATACCACGAACAGTACCATTCGGAGATATCCCGGCGAAGACATGCTTACTCCGAACCCATTTACATAAATCGGATGATTTCCCACGCCCCATACACAGCCCAATCGGGTCAAATAAACCCTAAATGATTATTTTAAAAGTGAAAACAGTCGGCTTTCGACACCAAATCATTGGCCACGGCGCCAGTCCTGCCTTCAAATAAATCCAATCCCGTGACATTCGCATTAATGGCGCCTCCACCGTTTGGCCAATCATCTCACTCTGCTTACCCCATCGGCCAATCAGCACACCGCCTTCGTGCAGCAAACAGAAAGTCGCCAACGATTGGTTGCTTCCGCTCTTTTCGATCATCACTCATTGGCAATTAGTCAAGGCAAGGGCCTAAGTGACAACCATCTTTCTATCTAGTTCATTTCGAGTGACAGAACTCGCACTCTCCCTCAAGACAGGATGTTTCAGCAACATCCTACCGTCCTCGAACACTCACCCCATTTATTTTGTGTCCCAACTCATGCATCTTTCAGTATCATATTGAAATGCCCATAACCGTATAGAAATCTCCGCCATTGCACGCGCTGTCTGGGACATGCCCGTTTAGAACAACGAAGTTCTACCTCTACTGGGATCGGAATTCTTCCCCTTGAAAAACGACCCATTGGTAAACCAATCACAACCACCTTCTCCTCGGATGAATAATAATAATTGTAATCGCTAGGAGATATTTTAATTCTCACAAGGCCAGTTTTGGACATTATTTTTATTAAAAATAGGATAAAAGATAAGAGACTGAACGTATTACCACACTCACCCAACCAGGCGGCGAAATTAGGTGGCGTTGTGTGAGAGATAATAGTGGTGGTAGAGGGGAGGAGGAGGAGGAGGAGGAAACGAAAGGGAGTTGTTGTGTGCGACCGCCAAGGCGTTCCACTCACACATAGAAGGCATTTGGGATGTTTCTCATAGAGTTGGCTTGCTCACACTTCATCTGAAGTGACGGCAGGAGAAAGACAAGACGCGACAAATCAGTAGCGGAGTTGGGTAGGGGGGGGGAGGGCTAAGTTCAAGAGAGAGAGAGAGAGGCATCGGCGGATCGATAACCGTAAGACGATCGATAAACGAACGACGCGACAAATCAGTTGCGGAGTTGGGTGGTGGCAAGGGAAAGAGAGAGGCCTCGATGGATCGATAACCGTAATTCCGTATTAGTGTAAGGAAGTTAGTGAGTATTCATTGTGTATGGTGGTGCTGGCGATGACGCAGATAAGATGTCGTCACTGCGAGAACAACGCTGGTTGGGGCGCGGGTGGTGGTGGGTTAAGGGGTCGATTGCCCACCTTGAAAGGCCTTGATGAGGTCACAGACTCGTGATTTGCGATCCGTATTTACTACGACGGACTTTGCGATTGGCTGCCAAGCAAGGAAAACAATAAAAGGGAAGGTAATAGGGTCAAAGACTCTCAGTGATTCACCAACGAATGGAATAAACGCGTTTTCTCCCGGTTGCTACAAATCGTCTGCAGGTAACGCCTGTCAGCACCCAACCAATCAGGTGATCGTGTTAATATAGTGTTATGTGGACATAAATTGATTGGCCTGGCAAATAGATTAGATAGTCGTGTGCATTTGAGTAAGCCTGAGAGGGGTTTGCGTTATTTAAAAAAAATGAAATTACCGACGACAGCATCTGCAGGTAAACGAGGTCCTACAGTGTGTGTGCGAGCGTTTAGTAATTTAATATTTACAAGCGACAGGATCATTAATCTCCGGCCCAAATTTATCTCACGACTAAACTGAGTCGCGAATGCCTTCTGTGGTGATACAGGATGCCGAAATAATAGCAATCATCAAGCAAACCGACAGCAAGATAAACGACTCACCACGAAACGAAACAACAATATTAAAACAACAAAAAACGTGCAAGTTACGAACCTCCAAACAAGGAGGAATTGTGATGATCACCAATCCCAAACAAAAGAAAACGAAAATGGTTAAAAACAACACCACATAGGGAATTGAGGGTGAGTGGTTACAGTTATGGTTGCACACAACGTGGCCAGTGTGCAAGTGGACAGTGCGCGTAAGCGCCCTACACCAAAAGGGAGTTTGAGGAGGTGGGGTGGGTGTCAAAGCGACTACAAAGCCCGAAAGCCAAACAGCGGAGACGAAGGGGTGGGGTAGGGGGAAGGGAGCACGGCAAACAAATCACGACAGCGGTGCGACAAGAATCACTCACTCTATCCCCACCCGCGTGCGTGGAAGATCGTCGAAGGGCGTCGGCTGCACGCATCCGCACCGCCGGAAAGGCCTCTGGTGATTTCGACAGTCCATGCTCCGTCTCCACCGACCTCTGCACGGTCTCTTCTGGCAGGAAAGGATTGGCAGTGCACGGAGTGCCCTCGGAGTAGACGCGAGGCCGAGGAGTGAACATCGAGGTGGGTCGGAGAGTCGTGGGGTTTTGGGCGAAGCGCGGATACGACCGCAGCCTGGGGACAGGAGTCTTCTCCGTCACCTTCTCATATGAGCCTTGGTCGTGGAATGCCTTGACGTAGATGGAGCTGGTGATGTTGTCGGATTGCCGATCGGCGCGGCGTGCGAAGTGGCCTCCTGGAGACGTCACTTCAAGGGAGGGCTTGAACGGGAGGTAGCTACATCGAGGGGACAACCAGTGGGACAGGATGGTGGGCGGGGCGGCGGCATAAGACGTTGGCGGGGGGGGGAGGGGAGGGCGGTCGGGCGGGCCAGGGTAAGAGAAACGATCATGCATGAAGGCGAGTTCAAAATGCAAAACAGTCGCATAACTTTATTGAGCTTGGGGTCGGGCCTCTGATTTGCGGCAAATTAAGCTGATTTTCGATAACTCCGTTTCGATGGGGGGGGGGACATTAACGAGGAATGTGGTCGTTCGCCAACTAACTTTCAACACTGCAAACCACCGGCGGAACAAGGCCTATCCGCAAATCACTGATCTGAGAGCACACACTTCCAGGTGAAACGGGGGGTATAGAGTACACGTGATCTTGATCACAACGCGTGTCTGCATGAGCATGTACGATCCGGGAACGTTTGCAGTCTGATTCAGGCTGTGCCCAAACCTGTATACAGACGCGTGTGCAGCGGAACCAAAGAACACCACCAAAAAGGCCAACCATAACCCCAAAACATGGAGATGGAGGGAATCCAAACAATTTTCCGTCGTTAATTGACCCTCCAAAGTGAATCTCGGCTGTTCACAAAGCCAAAAGAAAAAAACACTTGGTGTCCACAAAACAAACGTCGTCTCCTGCGAGCGAATTCGGTACAGGCGACGCCACCAGAGGAGTGACTCTGCACAGACGCGTGCAGACCGGGCGCGGCCGCAATGCAGAAGGGATCAGTGCGATAGAATGGGAACCGCCTTGCCGGCCTTTGTGTCTCCTCCTCCTCACGCTGCTTGAGCCGGGGAACATACATCCCAGCTGCAGACACCAGGTTTCGGCCGCCGGTGAAGCCAGACGCGCGAGTTGAGTGTAAAGTGGAGACGAAGGACAGGGAGTCATCCCGAGACACGACCAGATGTCCTACTCCTCCCCGACACCCCTTAGGAGGACCAAAGTCAGCCTCGAGTACTAGAGACCACTATCGATCAAAGTTGTCGTTATAGGTTTCACGACACCATAACAACACACCGTGGTTGCATGATCGCGTGCACACGCCATAAAGGCCCCACCGGGGTGTAGAAGTAATTTGCATTCTAAATATTTTGGTGGACGCCTTCTGACCACGCCCTGCCACCGAGACAAGGCGGCCACACACACGCACGCACGCACGCACGCATACAGCCTCTGCATGATAATCGACTGACGGGGTGAAAGGCGGTGCTTGAGTCATGAGACAGGAAACACTCTGCCTCCTAACACCGATATGACGTAGTGCATTTAAAGGGCGATCGTACATCGGCACACCTATCGTAAGGCATAGCGATTGACTTGGCGAGAAATGGCGAGTGAACGACAGGGGGGATCTCACGTCCTCCTGGCGTAGTACATCCCTGAAGCACCCGACCACCCACCACCGTTGGAGGATGCAGCACTTGATAGCGCCAATAGCTGAGGTGCCCCTGTGCACTTCTGAAGCCCGCCACAGCCCTCACAAACGACGGCACCATTCGGAGGTTGCTTCAATTGATCGTGGATAGCCCACATACCACCCTTAGTCAGGTTGTGGAGGGCGTTGTGGAACCGATTTCCGGAACTCATTGGAACCTTGTAAAAACCGGAAACGCATAAACGGACGACGCTATTGCTGCCGCTGCCGTCCCCATCGGCTAAATCATAAAGCGGTTAAACTGCCCAGCAGCACCGGAAGAGCGATGCAACGGTTGGTGCAACCGAGTTTTTTCCTGGATCAAACGCCGCTGCTGCATGTGCATAAGCCAAGTGCTTGCTGCAGCACTGACCTTTGTGTACCACCGGCTGACCTCGCACGTACACCGAGGTGGTGGCAGGACAGTCCCGAGTAGCGCGGCAAGTCGGCTTGGAGGAGCACACGAGGACGAGGACACACACACACGTGACCCCAAGGTTGTGGGAACCAACCTACCGCCCTTGCCGTCGAGGAAACGTAATTTAATGGCGGCCAAGGGGACGACCGTGGAATTGCCATACTCCGTCGACGGGTGGGGGGTATCCGCGGTCGATAACCGGCCGCTCTGGGGAAATTGGAGCGCGCAAGGGGGAGTAGACAGTAGGCTTAGGAAAGGTCGGAAAGGTCATGCCCTGCTCAACGTTACCGCGGGATTGGCCGGAAGTGTTGTTTACCGTCTGTGTATTGGTATTAGACGGTTTAAAGACGTATTAATAATGAAATTAATAAGGCTTGAGCAAAGGCCCCAGTATTGTGAAACACGGAAGTGAACATGAATTAAAAATCAACGCCAACGCGCCCACAATCTTCGCGAACAAGCTAAACGGTAACCTGCTAACATAAATATCGCATCGCTACTGTCTCTAGGACACTTGTGCACAAACACACACACACACACGAGCGTGTGGGCGGTGTGTGTCCTAGATCGTGGTCGACGACCCAATTTGTCAATTGCTGCCAAAAGATCAGGTAAAACGACGAGGATGAGGCGGCTTCACGGGTAACAATATTCCATCAAGATGCCTGTGAATACTTTACGGGTGGCGGCGCCCCATCCAGTGCCAGCAGAAAATGGAGGAGTTGGGAGAAGTGGCCAGGTGATCATCAAATAGCTAACCACAATCACAGAGGCCCCGTGTGGAAAGCGGGCTGGTTACTAAATTCTGGATGACGACGCAGCAGCAGTCGACTTCCACGTCGATGGATCGGAGGCGCGCACACCCGGGAGACAGCCTCACTGCCCGCAATCGATAAATAAACGCCGAATAATCGACTTAGCAAAAACAGTCGGGCTGAATAATAATAATAATTTTTACGCTTTATTAAGGTCACAAAGACCAGAACTTTCAGCATTTTAATGTTTAACAGGAATGGAGGAAATAAAAACGAAGTAATGGCGGCCATAGAAGGCCTTGTCCATAATGCGCGCGAGACAGTTTCCGCCACCCGGCCTCCAGGTTGCTAGATTACAAGCGCACGCCACTACGCTCGGCCCTGAAGATAAACACGTCGAAAACGAAAGTCTTCTCGGCATGCAACGAACACCACTCCGAACCAATTTACCTCAATGGTTCACCCGTCGACTATGTGCCCGCCTTCAAATACCTGGGCTAAAGAATACTCCCACATGGTCAGGCAAAGGAGGAGGAGGAGGAGGTTCAACTACGAGTCGACAGCGCCAGGAACGCGTTCCAACAGCTGCGTAAAGGCCTGTGGGACCGAGCGGAGATAAGACTTCGGATTAAGATTATTGTCTATCGCGCAGCTATTCGCCACATCCCAACCTACAGCTGTGAAACCTGACACCAGGAGACGGGAAGTATTCGACAACCAAAAACGTGGATCAACAACGTCAATAAATACGTGGAACGCTTAGAGCTACAGAAGGTCACGAGGTGCGTCGTTGGAGACAGAACTGGATCAGTTCTGACCTACGATCCGCTACATTCATGAAGCTGCCGGTCGACACATCCTCTAGCAAGATCAGCTGGCCGCCCAAAGAAGAAGAGGAAGAAAGGCACACCACTACATCAATGAATCTTTCGGTTGCCAATGTCCTTTAACACACAGCACCACAACAAATTTACGCACACACCCTAACGAAACGGTTTACTCGCACGAAGAAACCGTAATCTCACCCTTTGTTTTGTTCAGTAACCAAGATAACGCCGGACTCCACCTCTGCTTCATCCACATCGCTATCCTCCTCCTCCTCGTCGCTAGAGGAGGCTGTCCGGGGTCTTCCACTCTCGACGACGACGAAAGCCGAGGTGGCCTGGAGTCGTGAAGACGACGGAAGCTGCGCACCCTGCTGCTCTTCCCTGAAAAACACGCCCCGTCGGAGTGGACTTTGTTGAGGAGGTGCGCCAGTCGCGTCGGGATGATGAACTGGTGATAGGGAGGAGGAGGAGGATGTGGACGTGGAATCGCGTCTGCCGCCATCGGGAATCTGTCTCAGAGTGGAGATGCCGTTGTTGTTCTTGTTTTGGGGGGCGACGACGGCGGCCGAAGGGGGGGTGTGTGGCGGGGCGGCGGCGGCTGGGGCGGCACGAGATCCGCGTGCCCGGTGGTTGCGCTGGCGGTTGAGGTTGATACGCAACATGGCGCTCTGCATTACGGCGTCTTGGTCGGGATCAAAGGGCACACCGCCGGTCGCTGAGTTCCTAGAAGGTGGGGAGAACCGTTGGGACATCCGAGGAGAAGCTGGCGGAAATGTATTTTTTTGTTTGCGGCCATGAAGATGCTCTAGAATATGTTTATTGGAGGCATCTCAAGTGTCACCCGTGGTGTCCTGGTTTTTTGGGTGCTCGATTGACACATTTCATCAAAAGATATCTTGATCGACCGATACCTTATGGCTCACATTTCGCCGAAAAAGCGAGCAAAATGTTTAATACGCAATACCTATAATAATAATAATAATAATAGGAAAGAAGAAAAGCATTTTCCAGAATTATGGGCAAACCGGCCCCTGAACAACGACCAGATGCATGTGTGTTCTACAAACAACCACCCACACACTTTGCCCCCAGCTTGACCAGAGTTGCTGTGGACGGGCACAGGCACGCGCCAATATTTTGCATGCGAAAGGAGGGCGGGCGGGTTTGCCGTCCTGTCGACCTCCTTCTTTCCTTCCTTCTCCCCAAGGGGCTAGGGATACCCGGGCGCGACAGTCCCGAGACGAGTCAAAAAATAGTTTGGGCCAACTCAGCGCGGCTAGCTACTGCCAGAGGATGAGCCAACTCAAATAAACTGGAGGAGAGGGTTTGACATGGAAATTCAAGGGAATATTGCTATTGGAGGCGTCCCAGGTGTCACCCGTGGTGGCCCGACCAGGCAGTCGAACCCAGGGTGTCCCTCACCAACAGAGCAAGGATGCTGACCGCTACTCCATCGGGCAGCAACTCAAATTCTACAACAACAACAACAACAACAACAACAACAACAAGAGCTACAACCGAATTCGATGGATGGAGGGAGGTGTCGGGATGGTGTGATGATGACGTCATTCGCTGTATAGACGATTATTGTGGCGGTCCTACTACAAGAAACCACAATATTCAATCAAAACCCCGGGGCCCACAGTTTGACGTTTTTCGGCAGAAAAACATTGGACATGCTGACGAAGAACTTTTAGCTAAATCATTTAAAGAATACTTCGTACAACGCCGGGTTGAAGGTAAACAGAGAGATAGCATTTCTGGATATATATGGAAAAGAAGCTGTAATCCTCGTAAGCTTGGCCCCACCAATCGGAGGACAGGAGATGAAAAGACGGCGACAGTTCTGGAGAGAGTTGACCCAAACAGCCTCCTTTTTTACTGGGCGAGGTTAAGGGACTGGAAGGTTAGCGATGTCGGATAGCTGGGCAATGGACGACGTTGAATGGGACGCCGAAGCGCATTTTAAGTGTTCAGTAAAGGGTAATCGTGGTCCAATTGCCAAATGGAGGCACCAACGTGCGATGGAGAGGTTTGCTGGTCAGCATTTCCTGAAACAAACATTTTAAATATGTCCACTTTCTTATCCTATCCGGTGATTGGAGGAGAGATAGACGAATCAAAAACGCCGATAGCGAGCTTGAGATTCAATCCAGCTTTGTTTGGTGACTTGCTAGTTTAAGTGGGTGTGGTTGTATGAACTGTGATTGTTTACAAGCACGAATGGTCCGTGTGTTACACTTTTGGTTCAATGCGAGGGTTTTTAATTCACTCAATCACACGCCAAGTGGACATCCATCAAGTGAATCTCGAATTCGATTGCTTGGGGTTTTCCAGGGACCACGAAATCAAGGTTCGAGCAGGCTTGAGTTAGTGCAATGGTTCTGCGCATTTATAAATCGCACACCTCTCTGTCCTCGACAAATACACGACCATATCTCTGGAGACGATGAGTCTGCCACGATAAGAAGGGAGACACCAGGGAGACACCAGGCGGTGCTACAGAATCCCCGAAGCGGCGACACGCGAAAGAGCCCGGCTTCTCCGTAAAAGTCAAGAAACACAGCGCCATAACCATTTTATCCCTAGATAGCGCAGACGATTCGCTGTAATTGGATTAGAAGTTGTCTCACAAAGTGGGTGAAAAGGAATGTACTACCAGACAAAAAATAGTACCCTCGCAAATCAACATGTCGCCTTTGAAATGCTTAGGTGTAGGGGTCACCATTTGCATAGGTCCCAACAAGCACGCATATTGAAAACTGACTGAAATTATCAGCAATACGCAGCTACCAGACCGCTCGCAATCAACGCCCAGGCGTGGAGACAACAGCCACAACACTGGGGGGGGGGGGCTGCAATCCGCGAAATCCATGAAACAGTCGGCTCACCCTCTGGAAGGAGGAGCTAGCCGCATCAAAGAAAACGATCCGGCGGTCCCAAACAGCTGTAGAAGGATCCAGTAAAGGAGAAGGCCCGATATTCTGCCACTTCTACCACTTCCAGTTTGGAGACCCACACCGGTAATGTATTGGGGTGCGGGGACATCGCACACGTGTTCAGTTATGCCGATTCTCGAGAGCGCTTCTCATTGGACCAGAGGCCTTCTGTGAGCCCATTGGTGCAGAATTGAGACTGAGCGATGGGAGCAACAAGGGTATCCATGTGGCATCCAAGCAGTGTTATCCTGATCCATGAATCCGGCGACAGGCAAGATACGCCTGACTACAGCTGTCCAAAAGGCGACACCGAGAAGCTGTCAATCCCCGTACAACACCATCGACTGCAGTGCCTTAGCCTTTGGTCCCACGCCGACCCAACACTGAGCCCAAGACTGTCGGCGTTACCACGACCAGACTGGTGCTATCGGGGCGGGAGCATCGCAATACATAGAGCATAGCGAATGGGCAAGCGGTCTATCAACGGAGTTCGTCGCTGCAACAACAACAACAACTGGACCAAGCAAGCGTAGTGGGGTAGTGGGCGAAAGTTACCTGAAGGTAGTCGGGGATACGGGCGAAGTGGGTGAAGTGTCGCCGGCTGCCGCCGAGGTAGAGGGCGCATGGAACGGTCGTCGGATGCCACCGAATGGAAATCCACCACCGGCATTCAGTTTGGCTGCTAATTCATTCTATAACAACCAGACATGGAGACCATTACGATCAATATTTTTAGTGTGACCGTCTCGTTCTGCTAGCCGATGAGCCGGCTTCGTGGATGACATTTCCATGGAGATTCTTGGAAATATCTTCTTTACAGGTGGCGGCGTACCAACCCGAAGAGGTGGTGGAAGTGGACGCGAAATTAAACAGCACTTAACCAACAAATTACCAACACAGGGACCACACGTGGAACTCGAGTCGGTTGCATAAATTCTGGGTGAGACAACAAACCGGCTGCCTCCAAGTCGGTGAATGATTATGGGCGGTACGTCCGGCCCACGACACCCGCATAAGCGGCTTCGATCGCAAACAGCGAAAATATCGAGGGGAAGAGTGGCCTTGAAGAGGAGTAGTCTGATTTGCGCCCTCGGCGTCTAATGTAACAAGCACCGAGGGAGAATGTGGCGGTGGCTAGTCCACATGCAGAAGGAATCGCGGGTTAAATTGCACTTTAGAAAGACCAAATGCAACCCAAAGAGCAGCCAATGGGTCGGTAAAGTAGCCGCACAATTTCACAAATTTATTTTTAAAAAAAACCGCTTAAACTGATGTTACAGTCATAGAAATGGGCAAACTTCAGGACGCCGACAAACCCCAATCTCCCCTCGTTTAAGACGCACTGTCTCCCTTTTGCATTGGCCAATTAAACATGCCTACCAGGAAACTTCGTGCCAAATTCAAAGGCACAACCAAAATAACCCACGCTAAACTCCGACTGAAATGTGATTTACCAAATAATGTGATCACAGCTGGCCAATTTGTCCACAAGCCATACTCCGATCAGCTGATGATCGGTGGATTAAATTTCGAACCATGGAGGTGACCAAACACGTGTGCATTCAGTCCATACTACGACACCCTTCTGACCCTAATCCACACACACACAAGGAAGATGAGAAATGTATTATGATTACAAGACAAAGCTGGTAGGCATAATAATAATAATAAAGTACGACGTGAATAATGAGTGCACACCCAAAAGGTTACCTTGGGTGCATAAATGGTCGAGTGCCTCTTCTCATTTTACCACTTAAACAGTAATTCGAATGTTTTGGTGAGAACCCGCTATGCGAAATCACAATCAGCATCATGAAATGGGTAGCGCCCGCCATAAATTTAACATTAGGTTGCAAGTGCCGTTGTGAAATAAAGTGTTGGTATAATCCGTGCTTCAGAGGGACTGAGCATGGTATTTAAATAATCGTTTTTTTAAATATAATTATTTAGGTCACGAGGATCAAACCTTTCAGCATCGGGACAAATAAGAGAGAAGGCATTGAATCGTGTCGGAATAAGATGGTAGAGCCTGCGCATTTGTCGTTGAAGAGATTTACATCCAGACAGACCAGAATATAGTGATGGGGTATACCTAATATGCATGAAGCGAGAATTGAACAGCGGGAAAATGGAGATAGGTGATGAGGTCTTGCATCAAAGACCTAGACAGCCCCCTGGGGCGTAAAAAGGTTGTGATGGGTCGGCAAGACCTCGAAATGGTCTGAGTATGAAGATCGTGTTCGTCAAAAATGGGATCGCGCTGGTATATGATTGGGCATACTTAAGCATGAAAGCGGTTACTCCCTGGTATAGCTTGAATAAATAAATAGGGAAAGAAAAAACGCAACTCAGAAAACTAAAAACCAACAGATATCCAACGACCACCCAATCCAAAAAACTGATGGCCACAAAACAGAAGAGGAACAAACCCCAGCTGTACCTTGAATTGTTGATCCATTAATTCGTTGAGAGAGAGAGAGAGAGAGAGTGGTTAAATACTCCAAATGGTGGGGGAAATATTGGTTATATAGTTGCACGATAATCAGTAGGCACACGATTTTAAGTTATGTGCAAGGCGTCGGCAGCTGCACACATCAGCAGCGCATGGTTGGTAGCCAAAGAGAAGTGCACCTCAAAACGCGCACTGCGGGTGAAAGATGGAGAATGGTTGTGATAAGACGAGCAGAAGCGACGCGGCGATGTTTATCGCAGCCGTAGTAGAGACGTGTATGTGTGTGTCGTTGAGCCTTTTATGACACTGGCTTCGATTAGCGGGAGCTCGTAGCGGGTGTGCGTTGCGCGGCGGTCGTGCATGCGTTGGTGCGCGCGTGCTTAAACGGCAGAGGCTAGCGCGCACGGATCAACGACAGGCGCGCACACACACATACGCACGCGAACAGGACAGATGAGCGTGCGACAGACAGGCGCGATGCGGCACGCGAGCAGAGTGCGCCTCAGCAAGTAAGTCACCAACACAACGCATATGGTGCGTGGGTGCGTGTGTACAACACGCGCTGCGCCCGAAGGGAGGGAGGTTGACTCAACACAAAATAGGTAGCGGCCACGGGGCCAGTCCAATTGGAGTGGTTGTTTTTTTGTGGTGAAAATAGCACGCTTTTAAACGCACCGGAGGATACAGACGCTGGACAATTATCAAGTAATCGCTCCAACGAGACGGGACCAAAGTCAAAGGTGTCAAAAAGCTTTGTTTTAATGCTCGATTAACATCAGATGGACCCACAGAATACTGCAGATAAAATCTGGATTTGTAGACAGGGATGCTAAGAAATCTATCTGTAATGTATAAAAGCCATGACATCAAAGACCGTGAAAGGTGATTGATTCGTCCCAGTGCGGGCGTAGAAACGACCTATTTGATAAAAGGTAAAAGGTGCCAAAATACGAATGTCGAAGCAATCAAGATACGCCACGTTAGAGTAAAATGGGCAAAGTTACCTGCTAGCAGTTGACTAAAATAAGTAGCTACTTAAATATACAAAGTAGACAATTATATTGAACAGAAGGATGTATTTGAGCGAACTGAACCGAAAGTGGTCGTTTATGGCTCAAAAGAGATGAACATTCAATTATTCACGGGAACTCCATTTGAATCAGTTGTTATAAATAACGAATTTCTTGAAGACAGTCCTGTAATTTAAAAATAAAAAAAACACAACTCATCAGTTAATTGTGAAAATGGGTGAGACTATGCGCAAAGAAATCGCTGGGACAACCTCTAAAAATCCGAAGCAGATTCCAAATGGGTCAGAATCACCAGTTCGGAAGGCGTAGGGGTTTAAACAGAACAGACTAGACAACTGGTCGCCGGTGTAATTTAGACCATGACGAATCCGTCCGGGCAAGCTTGGAATCCAGCAAGCGGGTACAGATAAGAGCACCAACGAATACAGAGTGAATGTGCTCAATTCTATTTGAACAATGCAGCAAACGAGTGCATAATGAGTTACTGTAGCGAACTTAACACGCACATTGAATCGTCGTCGTCGGCGTACAGATGTGAATCTGTCGCCTGGCGAAAATAAACAAATACGTAATTCGGTGGAGTCGTCAATTTGTTTGCACGCAAACCCTACAGGCATACGAAACAGATTGCACGGCAAGAGTTGCAAAACGACGCACAGATCCACTAAGGACCCGAAATTCTTATACGACGGCTTCCACAAAGTCCTGGTCGACTTTGAAAAGGCCCATGGCATGGTGTGTGGAGGATGGCTCTCGCCTACAAACGGGTAAGAATTGGCATCTCGAAAGTCTGGGTTGAAAGCTGACTGACGAAGAGGGGCATGAAAGCTAGGCGCAATAGGCGATTTACAAAGGAATTCCACCTTACCCGGGATCTCACACAAGGTGGCACTGGGAACGCCACCTGCAAACCATTTACCGATGGTAAACCCCCATGAAGCCGGTTGTAGGAGATAGCTGCATCGTTAGTAGGTGCAATTCGGTCATTCTCTATCCGTTTCAATTTTGGGCTTTATTCCAAGAGGTTAAGCAGGAACTTGTGTGTACAGGGTCTTTTTCAGATGCGTTTTGTTCTGACAGCTGTCACAATTTAAAAGTGCCTCTTCTGACAGATATCACGTAGGAGGTTATAATTTACTAAAATAAATTCGATTTCGCTCGAGAACCAAAATCCTAGACCCTCTGCAATCTATAGTAATAAAGAGAAGGTGATTTTCCATTCATTTTGACTATGGAAAAGAAATTCGCAGTTGAACGACCCTGTAGAACTGTTACATTTGAATGCTGAATGTTATGAGCCGCGTGAACTGCATAGATTGATTGCTAAAATCCTGCTATCAATATAGGTTTGACATAATACGCTGCCCATTCAAAATGAGTGCAAATGTTGTTATCTAAAAACACGGTGATTAATCAGTTCGGTCACCTTGTTAGCCAATAACAGCTCCTGCAGCCACGCCCAATTAAACAAATGAGTCACAAGAAGAGCGAAAATAAAGGGGTCGTTCGTGGAAATTACCAATCTATGTATAGAAAACACGTGTCTCCCTCCTTCCAAAGGTCGGTGACTGCCCCCGAAACACAGTTTGGGGATAGCCCTCATTGGAGCCGTGAATCACGCACGACACACGCGGGAGTGACAAAAATTGCAGGAAAAGGAGTGGCCGGGTAGGGAGAAAGGAGGAGGAGGAGGGTGGGGTTAAAGGAAGCGGAGATGAAAGATGCTGGTCAATAGGATACGGACGGGGTTCGCGTGCCCAGAAATCAGGCACCCAAGGTTAGGAAAATCCCGCTGGTGTGGTAAGTCATTATATGTGATGAAGATTTTCATCAAAAAACTCAAATTTAATTGAATTGCAAACGTGACTGGAAATTTGGATCTGGAATTATTTAAGGAATCACAAAAGGAAGAGGACAGGAGTTTTTTGATAACGGATAGGTCTACCAAGTGGAAAATTGCCGATTTTTTGGAGATAATGTGATTGTGTGTGCAGGATTTTTGAGAACAGAACAGAGCTCTCATTACTGGCGGCGTGCACAGCACATCTGGAGAGAGGAGGCGTGTAGAGGCGACCTTATTTTATGCTCGGGCGAGTGTGACCGATCAATATCAACGGCGCAGGGGAAGAGGAGGAGGAGGAGGGGGAGGAGGCTGTAAAGCCGTGTTGAGTTCAGAACCCCGGTAGCAGTGGGGGGGTATCGATTGTGCATCGAGCGCTAATGCGCGTGTATTTACCGCCTACTAAATGAAAGGGTTGATTGTTGTGTGATCGGCTGGACCGCTATTTAAATCGTTGGCGTAAAAACGAGTGGGTATTTTTATGCGCCAGACACCGCGAAAGAAGCATGTCTGACGCATACCGGTCGCCGCCGGAGATCATGTCCTCTAGACCGGAAAGCAAGTGTTGACAGAAGACCAATACACACCCAAACACGTGGCATCATGCAGAAAAGGAAGACGACTTACTCGGAAGCAAGAGGAATTCGAAGGTGTTTGGCTTGCCGATGAAGGGGGTGGTTGACGTTCAATGAGATTGCCAACAGAAGTCGATCGTGTGGCGATCCCCTCGGTCGAATCATCAGCGTCCCTGTAAACGAGACAATAATTGTAATAATTGTAGTGGCTTTATTGAGGTCACGAGGACCAAAACTTTCAGCAGTTAAAAGAGGCAGTATAACAAGTATTAGATGTGAAAATTGTCTTTTTAAATTGTCTAAAAATGGTGACAAATAAGGAATGACCGAATTGCGATATGCCGCTGTTCATGTTGGCATTGAGCGGTATAGTCTACGCATTGGTCGAAGAGATTTACATTCAGATAAACTAGAATAGAGGGGATGGGAGGGGTCACTTGAAATACGAGCAGCGAATAGAGAGAGCAGTAGTTGTAGGCACAAAACCGCTGTTCTCATGCGGTCGATCGATTAAAGCCGCATTATCAATGCAAGGAACACATTGATTAATCAATGCCTTTTTACGAAATAACCTGAGACAGCGATTTGCACTTTAGAAGGGTCTCACATAGACTTGCGAGTATTTTCGTTTGATCAATGGTAAATCCATGAAATTTATGAGTTATAACAAAGCTTTTTTTTGCAAAGTTTAGTAAAAAGATCGATGAAGATGTTTTGAAAAAAAGCAAAATAATTTATTTTTAATGGTGGTGGCCGTCAGAAGGCCCCACACCAAAAAATACCAATAAAAGATAGCAACGACGCGCTGGGTCCTCGAGCTCGACTCAGCGGCGGAAACCGAGATCAAATAATAACAAACAACACGGCTTCCACGTGTCCTCGCATCCACACGAGACGGAGGTGCCGCGCGACCTGTACAACATCCCCAGTTATCCCCGCCCAGCGAGGGTAGGCCCGACTGCATACAACAGTGCTGTTGGTCTCAACTGTCCATTCAGTTGGGCAGGAGAATGGCGTCAGTCTGGAAGATGTTGCTCGTCGTAAGGGGTCGTTAGGGTCCTAGTCTCCTCGGCATTCGTGTTGCCCACCGAATCCACGAACAACTGCAAGGTACTTAAACGTCGGCAAAGGCATAAACCCATTTTATGGATTCAACGCTCTGCATAAAATACGCGTCTAGGTTGTGTTACAAAAACAAGGGTGACTCAAATCGCCGGGCCGCAATGGATTTAACTGTCCACCAGATCAGTCAGAAAAGCAACCCCCAGCCCTAGAGGATGAGCCGGCTTCATGGATGACATTTCCTCGAGGTGCAGTTGGTGTGGGTTCCCGCCAGTTGACAGAGCAACCAAGAACAGATGAGCCGGTCGTCTGCGCGACTCTACACTGAACTCCTCTTGAGTCCAGGATCCCGCCGATGGTGCAGCGGTCAGCATCTTCGCTCTGTTGCAGAGGGAAACGGGTTCGATTCCCGGATCTGACTACCTCGGGTGGCACTGCTGTGGCCAGCTGTTACACATTTCCGGCTTATCATCTGGTAGGAGATTATCGCCAAATTTGGATTCGTTTGAGATTGAGAGATGATCCCATGGTGCCGCGGTTAACATCTTCGTTCTGCTCCCGAGCGACCATGGGTTCGAATCACAGATCAGGCCGCAAAATACGCTTAAGGACTGACCGGTAGTGGCGAAAACTGGCGGCTGTAATCATCTGTACAACATTCCCACGACTCTTAATGGAGCCGGTTTATCCTTCAACAGGAGATGGCCACAAGGAACAATAGCCACACCAAACGTGATAACACATATAGCCCAGCTAAGGGTATTTTTGGGAATTAGAGTAGCAGGACCGTGTTAACTGCGCCAAACCTCATCGATTGGAAAGGGGGCTTTCATGTGAACGTCAAGGCCGTATTTCGTGTAAAATCGGGCACCAATAAGTCTCGGAATGCAGAATTCAACGTGGCTATCGATCGTTCACACGCAAATCGTGAATATATTTGGTGCCACAAAGCACTACACCCCGTAGAACCAGAGAGCATTCAGTTGAGTGCTGCGTGCATCAGTACCAAAGACCATGCACCCGAATTGATAAACTCAATGTTGCAGAGTTTGACATTAGATGCTCGAAATGGGCGAACAAGACGGTTTCGCTGTGCGGAGGAGCGTGATTTATGCAAATTAGCCACCCCCCATCCGACAAACCATTTACGCACATGCAGATCGGCGTGGGCGTTTATTTGCGGAATGCATCGCACAAACGCCGCCCAAGCGTGTGATCTCCAAGAATAACAACACCCGCTTATCGCTTCACCGAAGAAGACCAAGTTGGGCATGTAGCATGCAAAGAAAGGCGTCATCTCTGCTTACGAGGATATGCGTTGAGCTGATCCACGCGGATGCCGATCATAAAGCACTCCACTCCAGTTTCCGCTGGTACTTTCGGACCTCTAATGTCATCACCATTTACTAATTAGTAGTAGTAGTAGTAGTAGTAGTAGGTGACCCCTCCCATCCCCTCAATGTTTGTCTGTCTCAGCGTCGATCTCTTCAGCGGCCAATGTGAAGACTATACCGCGTGATAGCCACAAAATGGCTGCAGGTTCTGCGCGTCTGGCTCGGTGTAAATCACCTGTACAGAGTATTCCCAAGGGTGGCCATGAAAATGTCATCCATGAAGTTAAGGAAGGGTGGAGCTCGGGTCATTCAATATGCCCAAAGCGAGAACGGAGGACTGGCATACAAATGGCTATGCAAAATCGTGTCTTGGATTGACGACACAGAAAACCCATGTTAGAATTAAACAAGAACCGTAGACACACCAACCACTGAAAACGCACGAAGGGTGAAAAGGCCAGAACTTCAGAAACCCAAAACAACGAATGAGAGGAGAGGCAAATTTGACCGGCGCACCCTGTCAGTCGACTACACAAAAGTGGAGAGAGACACGTCGCCTCTCGAAACGGATGGAAGAGGAAGACGAGCAGGAGGAACACGAAGAAGTCGCTTATGGGGGGGGTGGGGGTGGGGGCGTCGCTCTCAGCGGTACCGGTGTTGCCGCCCAGTTGGCGATGATTCAACTGCAGTGGTAGTCGGGACACACAACAGAGGGGAATCGTGCAAGCGGAAGGGTGTGGTGGTACAGAGTGGCTGGTGTACTGGTTAAACGCGGGAACAATGTAAAGCCACCGTGACATTTGGATGGGGGCAAATCGATCAAGCCTCCCTCTAATAATTCTACCAGACGGGAGGGGGGGTGGGTGGGGGCGATGAACGCATTGCTTGTCTTAAAGTAGTGTGCTTATTTCGAGGGTGGGTCTCAGGCAACGTCGTCTGCCAGTGATTCGCCCACGAGATTTTGCGAGTTGAAAATAAGACCAACAGAGGACAGCAGAAATGACGCTGTAAACGCGCATCTCCTTGTCTAGGTATGAATGCACCGTCGAGTAGGTGTTGGTGCCTGCGACCATAAATAGTGCGGCCTCATCCACCCAAAACACGACCGGCAACTTCACGCATTTACCTCGGTCGGTCCTCGTGTTACAGGAGATCCCATCTTCAGTATGAAGGGAGACTATTGGTTGGCGATCAAGGCCGAATGAAGCTGTATGAGCCAAGTAATTGCCTTTCAAACAAACAAACTGAAAGAAGCTTTTGAAGGTCGGCAGATAGTTTCAGCAAGAACGCACGTTGCATTCAACGCTCGACTGGCGAGGAGCGACCACGTGGACGTCCGCCTCCCAGTCTCCCACGCCGTCCTCTTATGCCCGTCGTTTCTACTCTGAGTAGGTGCATTCGATTGGTTTCAGTCTGCAGTGGTCTGTCTCGCACCACTATCGTGCATCTCATATCAGCCGCCCTTGCTCCAACCTCTTCGATGTTCTGGAGATCCTGTACCCATGAAAGGAGACTCGGCTACAGCAAATACAACAATCAATGCCTTGGTGTTCCTCAAATTTCTCTGAAGAAGCGCAAGCAGCCACTTGGAGCAACGCGGGCGAAGGAACTGACGAACATAGACACCGCGGCGACAAGAAGTACTGCTCTTAACGGACACCCCATACCTCCGACGACGACGAGGCCCACGTTCTTGGTTTCCACTCGCAACGTTGGTAAACCGCTAGACAGGTGCGGGTAGAAGCTTTGAGATACATTTAGCGGTGAAAACGCAAAAAATAAGCCCGGCGGGCTGGGCGATCGCACAGATCTGCGCTGCCTTGCGGGACGCACGCGACCCTTGAACAAAGCCGGGTGGCGCCAACTGTACCGAAGTTCCAATAAACGCCATAAAGCCGGCATATCCTCTCATAGTTCGACCAAAGAAGAACAGCTCCCGCTGAGATGGCCGACAACCGGGCTGCCGGATGGATGGACTCGAACGACGTGGAAGCACCTCTGGATGCGAAAACAGCTCGACTGCACAATTGGGGACAGCAGGGTGAAGAGGGGACTAGCAGATGTCCACAGACAGCAAGATTTATCCGCTGGTGGGTATTGGCGGCACAAAACACCTTAATTCAGTGATCTGCGTTTGGCCAGCACCTACGAGCCAGAGAAAACAAACAAATCACGCAAACAAACGAATCACACACGGCGCGCAGTTCACATGGTTGGGCGCACTGACCGTACACAATGGAATAAACTGCACATTTCCTACAAGACACGAGCCACATTGCGCCAACAATGACTCACTCCAACTTCGAGAGGGCAACGTTTGTTTTGAATGTGTGTGCATGCGTACGTGTGTGGGAGTAAAGGTCAATGGCCAAGTGCAATATATAGCCAAGTGCTTTTCAATGCGTCCCAATCTCTAATTAGAGTCAACAAGCGTCATTCATGACGAATACGGCTCCTGGTGCTGAAACAACCAGAATGGTGGTTCTGTTCCACCCCCGAATCCCGACAGCCCTCCAGGAGACACTTGATTGGGCTAGGGCTACAGATTCCCTGCCGTGTGGTGCTACGTACGCCGTGGAAGGAAGCAAGCATGAATGTGTATGAGAGTTGTGACATTCCGTCAGAAAATGGGAACAGATTTAGAGTTGGGGGAACTGTTTGCATTTGAATTAATGCCATTTAGTAATTCTTCACGCGCCTTTACCCCGATGCTAGACATGACCCCCGATTGTGAACCAGACATTCGCGCTCTGTTAATTAACCGTGTCTGGGCTTTGTCTCCATCTCTGGTCCCTCTGAAGGCCTCTATTTTCATTGGTTGATTCGGCGAAAGAGCCATGTGTAAACATGTACCCATTCAAATGGAAATGAGCGTGGTGTGAGCGAGGATTGTTTTTTCCGCAAAATCATCCGGATGTTCTCGCCATCTGTAAGATATCATTTAACATTCATAAAGTGTAGATCTCCGATATTTATATATTTTTCCATTGAAAATTAGTGTTTAATTTGAATTTTAAAATCGAACTCGAACTTGAAAGACCCAGTACAACACCATGCTGGTCAAAAGGGATATTTTCTGGCAATTACAACTCCCCCGTCTCCCGGTTGGTTTGGATCTGGGTAGCGGGTTATAAGAATGTCTGTTTGTCTGTTGGGGTACCCCGGTAGCGATATTATCCCGCGGAGCGTCGCTTCACGAAGACGCCGTGGAATGTGGGAGGCCTATTGCCACGGAGACGTGTAGTACAGGTGGCGTCCCCGTCACCGACAATTGTCTCATTGTTATCTACTTGTTCGTCGTCACACAAGGTGAATGCCCACAGCATTTACAAAATTGAAAAAGAAGACATCAGAAGCAATCAGGGATGGATCATATGCAAATGACTGTTTCATGTGAAATCACCACTTCCAGAATAAATTTACTTTGGCCCGCCTTGAGCGTTAATAAGGCCAATTGCTACTCCATCGCCCAGGAGCATCTCGAGGCTCTGGAAGAAGAAGAAGCGCGACCTGGACGCAAGCAAGCATCTGCGTCACCGCCCCCCACCCACCCAGTCTACACATGAGTTGTCCATTCCCCTGAGGCTGGACTCCCGGTCCAGTCAGCCTGCCAATCGGTCGTCGCCCCATAAAGACGGCTACACGGAGGAACGAGAGAGAGAGGGGGGTGGATGTCAGGAGGAGAGAGCAATGATTGCGATTTCTCGACGATCACCAGAGGTACTTCTGCCACTGGGATACACACGAACGAGGTGCAACCACACATGAATCGGAATATCGCGCGACTACAACGTCAGTCTGCTTCGATCAAGAGGACTCGTTAAGCCTCTTACCACTAAAGCCCTGGGTACTGCCGTTACGCCAGAAGTTCCGGTTTGTCCAATAACTGTCATTATACATAATGAAAGTCAGTCGAAAGGGAATGAGCCTCTCTCTATTGGATCACAGAAACACGAGCTGTCCGGGGAAACGTCACGTATGAGCTCGGCGCCTACGAGGAACCGATGCAAGATAGGTGGGACTCGATCAGATCTTGGATCAAAGGACATCAGCACCCTGGGACTAGACGTGGCACCTCAGGGGAATATGTGGACCTCTCTCTCTCTCGAAAGACCTAGAAGTCTTAGGAGGGTAAGATCCTACCCCTCTGTCTGTTATTGAGAACTCAATCATAACGCGTTCGCCGCCATTTCGCGTTTGCATTTTCTACGTATGATCGTCATTTCCTGTGACATTTTTGTTTATTGTTAATTTAAATGCTGAAAGCTTTGGTCCTCGTGACCTTAATAAAGCGAATATTATTGTTGTTGCTGTTATCTTGGAGTAGCGCCGTCCACGCGATGCCACCAAAATTAACCCACATGTTAAAACTGTTAAATTTAGTTGCCGCAAAACCAAGTAAATGCGACAAGGAAGTGGTCAAAGTTGCAGGCAACCCGAAATGTGATCACAGACCCCAAATACAAAAACAAGCCAACATATCAGATTCCGTGTCATCCACAGGTTTGGGTTACTCATTCGCCCTTTTTTCGTGCCGCGATGGCATTCAATGGAATTTTGTGGGGGGGGGGTCTGCGGCCGTGCCACCCGAAGAGGAGAAAGCGGCCGCAGCTGCGTCGTCCAACCCAGAACCGCTTGGCCCAGGGGCCACACGTCGACCACAGGCTGGTTCTTGCATTGTGGATGATGCAGCAACAGCTTTCCGCCACCAAGAGGTTTCAGCCTCCAAGTCGCTGGATCACAGGGTCCCACGAGGCCACGCTCAAGGTCAGCGAAGATAAACCACCCTCGTGACTGTTTTCACGAAGATTACTGGGATTCTCGTGGCCGCGGAATCAACCGACACAAAACCCACTTGGCCCAGGGGCCACACGTCGACCTCCGGCAGGTTCTTGCATCGGGGATGATGCAGCAGCCGCCTTCCGCCACCAAGAGGTTTCAGCCTCCAAGTCGCTGGATTGCAGGATTGAGTGATCCGACGCGGATGAAAACGGAATGGAAAACGATTTTGTGATGGTGTGGCCTCAAGCCTGCACTAGGATCGGCGAAGAGAGACTGTCAACAGGTGGCGGTAGTGCGACGTTTAGAAAAACAACTACGCCCATGCTCACGATTTGCGAAGTTGTGGGCAAACGGACAAACAGCAGCAGCATTTGATGGAATAAATTGTGCCATTTTAATACATCAACATAGTGCGCGACCCCCTAGAAATATTTCAATCAGGATGCGGCAAAAATAAAGGCCATTATTACATGTACCATCAAATTCCACAATTACGTTAGCCAAACAGACACAGCGCACTGCTATTGCAAAAAAACAGACGAAATACTCTTTAAAAGGAATTCCTGTTATGTTCGCGATACCAATAAAGATCTATTCCGCGGTTCGATTGGTTTAATCATTCAGCCGGGCGCGCCTGTAGCCCCCGATTCCAATGAACTCAAAGATCCAACGGCTTAAAATGGACGGGACGGACTGCAATGTGCAAAGTCCCAGGGCGCCATCTCCGGCCAATCAACGAAGCCGGCCACCCCAGAGCCTCTTTGGCTCGCACTTGCACTGCTCATGAAGTGCGCAAAAGTTAGGCATTCCCAGGAAATCGGCCACTAATTTGGCCACAACAGCATAATTCATCGGTTAATGCGGCAGCCGTGCACACAAGTGGACTAGATCGATAAAAAACGCGCAAATCACGTTTCTTCTAAATTTAAAAAAGGTACCCCCATCTCCATGCGCGTTTGAACACAGTATCACCACACATCCTTGGCTAAAAAACGGGGAAATAGATTTGCTGAAGAAAACGAAGGACACGTTAGAATTCACATTGGCGCCTGCGTATACAGAACCCACCACACACACACACACATTTCAAAAGGTGCTTTTTCACAGGATACATTTTATCTGCTTCAACAACCACCTGAGGCCAACAGCACATAAAGTGCACGGCCCGCAAATGGCGATGTTCACGTTAAAGAGAGCCTTTATCGGCCAATGTGAAGGCGAGACCGTGTAATTCCCACAAGAACGGCTGCACATCGCAACTGGATGAACTCCAGTTTGTTTCGTTACACGGGAAGAGTTGAAGCAGAGCCTAATTAACGATAAATGCTATCTTGCAAATATCCCTCGCATTAGCGCTAATAAAGACTTGATGATATACCATTCAAAATGGACGTTTACTTTGGATTTGAAAAACGAAACTCTGTATTATTAATCAATTTATTTCAGAAGCCTAATTGAATTGTTTTCTAAAGGCGAGGGGTCCCCAAGTTCCAGCATTACTGCAGGAGACTTAGAATGCCCGACAGCGATTCAACCGGTTCTGGGGTGACACAAAGTATGGCCTATTGTGAAATGTAGCGACTTGGAGGCAATCGGTTGGCAGAATTTAAAAAAAACCCAGCCTGATTTCAACACATGGCCGCCAGCGATAAAATATTCCCCTAGAAGCCGACTCCTCCTCAGGCAGGAGAAAGCCGCGTGAAAACACCGTGTCAGGCTGGGAATTCCTCGTAATGGAGATTAGAGACCAGGACGTAGGCGTTGGTAGCAGGCCATTGGCGACATTATAACGTATGCGAAAGTAAGGCGAAAATAATACACAAATGGATGAAAAAATACAAAATCCATTGAGAAAAGCACAGAAGAGAGTTTACCGAGGTGGTGATCTATTGCTCCGCTTTCGAAACGGACCGAACCTAATCCGAGCGGAAGACATGGACGACTGATGTCGGGGCAGGGCAGGAGACGCTGAAAGGTGCTACAGGCACTGCCAGCGTTAGTGAAGTGCAAAGCGTGCGGTCATGAGGGGAAAAGTGCAACATTCGAGCCGGCGACCCCGGCTGCCATCACATAAACAAACTTAATTGCCGAGGGAAGAAAGTAATTAAATTAGGAGGGAATGAAGAGGAAAAAGAGCAGTCGGCTTTTTTGGGTCGATAAATTATGTTTCCAAACGCCTGGCGGCTCATTAAAAGGTAAAATAACCAAACAACAAGTGGTAAATATCGCGGAGTCACTTGATATACTTATTGCATGCATCGTATTAAGATCAACACATTGACAAGTATATTCTTCTCGGCATGATCCCAACATCTCCCCCAGCCTGCTGCGTTCAAATAGTTGGGCTCCACCATCCTCCTGAACGGTCAGACAAAGTCCAACCACGTGTCGACAACCCCAGGAATACGTTCAATCGGTTACGCCCAATTCCGTGGGGTGACAATGAGTGCCGGCTTCCGGACAGCGTCCCATTTTTTGTGCGGTTATTTCCTACTAGAGGATAAACCGGTTTCATGGGTGCTTGCCTGTTTAGAGGTGGCCGGCCTGGCCTGGGACTCGACCCCAGCATGTTCATCATCACCAGAACGAGGTTGGTGACCGCTACAAGAGTCCATGTCTTTCATGCTACAATCATTCCCACACCAACGTGGCCAGATAACCAAAGACTAAATAAAAATCTAAAAACTGAGAAGCTGTCAATAGTCTTGTAACGCCGGCGGCCATTATATCTTGTTATTCGATGGGCGTTTTAGCATATATTGATTCTTAGAGAACGGTAAATAAATCACATAACACCGTAAAATTTCGAAGCTTTCGTAAGCTTCAGAAAACGGTGATAGTAAATTAATCAAATACTGAATTAATTCATTGCTTTTTCAGGTAGTAATTAACTAAAAATCAGCCAATTTTCTGCAAATAAAGTGGACAGAACATATATACTTTGAACAAACAATACATCATAACGTTTCAAGGAATGCACAATAAATTCTATCACCGGCTAAAATATAACTCCAGCCTGCATTTACGCAACATTAAAAAGTAAACATAAGATTGGAAACAGCCATCTTCTATAGTGACGTTTGGGTGTTGCGAACCTACTGCCTCAGAGACAGTGCTGATTCCATTTGAATCATCTGTATTTTTTTAGCTTGGCATTTAATCAGATATGGGCTCTAGCCTGAAGCTGACACTTTAACACCCGTTGAGATACAACTGAACGACAACATCTCTGGTACCACCACATCCCGTTTATCACTGTCTTCATTGGGCCTTACCCTGTACTATTCCAAACAACACCCTTCACCCAAAACCTTGAAAAGTTGTGCCCTACAGGAAGGACCGACAATAACTCGCGTTTCTTATCCAAATATCCCCGAAGGACAAATGGTTAAGAAGGTTATCGCGTCTTTTTATATTGGCATTTAAAGGAACCGTTACGTTTCGATTATTTTTTTGAGCTAATAAACCGAACGGTTTTGGGATAGTGACCAGTGTGCGAATTAAATGAATCGGTATTTATTACGTATACAATGAATATAAGTAGGTAATTTAGCGAACTTTCAAGATAACCTGCATTTATGCCCTTATCGGGGAAAGGATACTTTGAAGTCTCGATAGCCACTTAAGTGGGAAAAAGAAAGCGACGCTTCTCGGCAGCCAAACGGGAGAAGAGAGACACTGGTAGACAAGCATGTCCTGCGAGAAGGCGGGAGGAAGACACATTTGGCTTTTGGGGCGAACCTCGATAGTTTATTGACAAGTCGAAAGTCAGTGGTTGGTGAATTAAGGTGTCAAGAGAACATGATAAGCACGAGGTCGCATGAAATTGATAACAACTGGACAGCCTATACGAAAAATAATGACTCGAAACGACATGCATGAATCCGAGGAGATAATTGTATAATAAGTGAACGATAACTACAAATGAATGTCTTCACTTTTCTGTATGGTTGTTGTTTGTTTGAATAGCGCTTCATCCGTTAACCGGATTGTGCGTGGGTTGGTTTGAGTTTCAACGATCGAACCGGTCCGGGAGGAATCAAAGTGAAATAATTTGAGCCTCGAACAAAACTATATATGTATCGAACCGCGAGGGAAGGGAGATACGACGTTCTACCCACTGCTGAGAATAATCAGGATAATTTACCCCTATCCCCCCGTTACGTACCAAATGAAAGTCGTACTTTACCATGTCATAGGTAAATAGAAGGCAATCAATGGGTACCTTTTAGAGACATGCAACCATGGAAGCGAACCATTTCAATATAAAGCTTTGAATATTCTGCATATATGTAAAATGATATGCTGCAGCAAAAGAGAAACGCACCGTTTTCTCGAAGCCGGATCTCTTTTAAATGTGCTCGAATGGGTGTGGGTTGTTAAATCAGCTGTTGGTTCACTCTGTTTGGACTTTTCTCCTTTGAAAACTCGCCGAAGAAAATTCCCAACTCGACCAAACGAGTGGTGGCGCTTTCCTATGGATAAAAGTAACTGTAATTAATAGATTACCCTTATTTAGATCACCTGAATCCGACATTCTGGTGGGATAACCGACCACACCTGGGGTCTATTGTCACTTGCTGAAATAAGGCGTCCAGCAAGTTTGTAATACAATTCGTAATATCAATGCATATAAACAACTAATAAGGACAATGAAAATAATAACACACGCAGTAGATGTTCCAAGATATAATATTAAAACATATTAATATCTTTAATTATAATTAAATTCAACTTTAAATTAGCTTAAGGTGGTGTAAATATTAATATATAAATATGGCAATTTGTTTTGCGAAAATGCACAACGTAGTTAATCGATTTTCTGCAATACAACTGATTACTCCAGCAACTCAACTCAATCTAACACGAAAAAGGCATTGTGTATAGTACGCGAAGTAGAGTACATTATTTTAGGACAGTATCTGATAAATATTTGTGCATTGTTATTTATCAATGCGAATAGTTAAATAGTGAACATGATCTAAATAAATTACTTTTGAATTTTATCTTTAACAAATTTACGACGATAAAAATTAATAAACGAATTTCGGATTAAAACCTGTTTGCGTGAACTCATTTCTCGAGCGGAAACACCCAACGAAGCGGAATTTCCCTCTGGGATAAATTAAAATATAATAGAAATATCATCGTAACAGTAAAATGAATGAAACCAACCATCCAAAATTCACCAAAAATGCCCACCACAAGTATTAGTCAGTTTGAGTCTTTATTATGATTGACCATTTCGTATGAATTCTTCAATAGTTATTTCATACTTTTCCGATTAACAGTTGTTATTGATAGATGTTTGCTATACTCATGTGTTTTATAAAACTTGACAGGCTCGTTGCCTTTTATATAACAAAGATAGTCTTCCACCGAGGAGCGGAAGATGCGACGGTAGAGTTGTTGTGTACAATTTAAGTGATATTCTGGCATTTGGCTGCTCGGTTCAACGCCCAGTGTTTTACCAGAACCTCACATGGGAACTCAACCAAAAACCAATGTTCAGAATCGCCACCGGTCGCCACGTAAATCTTCTCTCCTATCCAAATTTACACACTATTTATGATATATACGTAGTCATACACATATATGCACGTATTACCAACATTGCGTCTTCTTCTTCTTCTTCTTCTTCTCATCATTGCTGTCTAGAATATGCCGGTGTTCTACGTTTACCTTTACAAAAAGTGCACGGAAGTTCTATTATTTCTTAGGTCATAATACAACATTTCGAGAGCATCACATCGCGAATTAAATTCCATTATTCCTAAAACCAACCCTCCCATTAATTATGTGTTTATTGACACAGTAGCAGCTGCATCCGACTATATTTGTTTGTTCGCTATAATAAAGAACAAACTGCTTTCTTTTAACCACAAGGAATTTCATCGGTTATTCTAATTTTGCAATTTAAACTTCAAAATGGTTATTTACGTCGATCGGTCGGAAATAATATTGTCTGAAGTTCAATTAGAGGAACGAACCATAGACATATACATAGATTAAAGACCAAAGGACGTTGAAAACAGGCCATTTATTAAGAAAATCCGACACATAACTATTCTCGAGAACATGCTTGTATGTATACACGTTAAACGATTAACCGAAGCGGTTCGATTAATTGGACAACTTAACTCACAGTAAAACGACAATGCCATATTGCTTCCTATGGACGCTAAAGTACATTATGTGAATACCTTTACACCGCGAGCTATCGATGATAGGATCTCCATTAAGGAACATTTCCAAAATGCATTTATCATTGCGGATTAAAGGAGGCGTGCTTAACAGATTTCTCGAGTTGAAATATCCAAGAGAAAAGCCGCTGAAGCGGAAATGTCTTTCCTGATCAATCACTATTAAATCGTAAAAGGTAGCGATTGCTTGCCTTTTATTTACCTATAACAAGGTACAGATAAGACTTAACTTTGGCGCGTGCCGGAGGAACGGGGTTAAATGAGCCGTATTATACTCAGCCGCAGTTAGAACGTCTTATCTGTTCTCCCTCGCGGTTTGATATATATATAGAGATGGTCGAGGTTCAAATTCCTGATATTTTATTCACGTGATTCGCCCCGGACTGGTACGATTGATGAATCTCAAACAAACTCAACACATTTCAAACAAACAACAGCTATACAGAAAAATGAAGACATTAATTTCGTAGTTATCGATCACTACTTCTACAATGCTTTAAATAATTTCTCGAGTTTAAATATCCAAGGAAAGAGGCATGATAGCGGAAATTTCTTTCCTGATTAATCACCATTAAATAAAAATAACACAAACATGTTGCTTTATCCAATATGTAACATAATTTAAAAATACTATCGGACACCCCAAACACGGTACTCATCACAAATATGAATTACGCAAAGATATTGTTATGATTGACCATTTCGCGTACTCTCCAATCGGGTGACTTAGTACATTTTATGTTGAACAATGATTAATGATAATTGTTTGCAGTGTATAAGGTTTTAATGAAGCGTTTGATAGTCGTTTTCAAGCTAAATGAAATGCGTTTTTTCGCGTTATTTGCTCAAATCAAGGGGATGGTTGAGATTCAGTTGCTGCTACATCCTATTAATTTTTTACCTGCCTGGAGGAAGAAAAGATAACAAAAACGCTGTTAACCAACCGTCCTTCACTACGTTTTCCAATTTCGTAGATCATACTTTGTGATAATTGACGATGTCGTCCGACAGGAATTTATATTGTCTGAACGGTCGTCAGGACATAGAAACACCGAGAACTGCACCCATTTTAGAGGACAAAGGATAATTGTTTGCAAGATTATCGTGCACAATGCGGTAAAATTATAATTGCTGACCATCTTCAAGTGCTTCAATGCATGAACAGAAAAAAAGATTTTTTTTGATGTTGAAGCTACGAGGGAAAGATAGTTTCTCGTCTGGTTAATACTGCATTGCGTATTGTCCAATTCAGAGTTCCTGTAGTATTTTCCTCAGTATTTGAACAAATAATTCACGAAGTCTAGTTGTTGAGAATAATATTTGCGTTAAAATTTCAACGTATATGCAGAATCTATCCGGCCCAGAAGTTGAGTAAGATAGTCGATAGGAGAAATTCTTCTTTTCTCAAGAAATGACAGTAGTAAACTGGGACAGCATAATTAACCGTTTGTCTTTCCGGGAAGCTAAAGCGAATAATAGTCGGTTTTCTGATCGTTATCTGTTTGCTGGTCAGTCACAACCAACATGGATTTGTGAGTCGACATCGATGAGATGTGCAACGAAGTAAATCGATGAAATGTGTATAATTTGATATGATTAAAAACAGAGGGCAACCGAATACGTTAGTATTACGTGGGGAACTGCAGGAATAACATGAAAAATGTACTGGAAACTGACAAAAATTATAAATATTTACAGTTTCAGAACGAAATATTTTAAAGGAAATCATCCATATATTCAGTAACACCTGAATAAACCCATTGTGTATGCATTCATATATATATATGTCAAATTAGCATTACTAAAAATACGTCAAGAGAGAAATGGAGACTCGCTTGCTGGTTCAAGACTAAAGTTAGCATTTGTCTTCAAAATTTATGAAAACTTCAGCTCGGAGAAATTGCACAAAAGCAAGAATTTTGAGAGCAAAACCAAGGTACAAACTGAATCAATATAGACTGTTAATCATCTTGCTTTGTGGAAAAACGTAGTTGCGAAGTTTAAAATGAACCATCTGTTTTGAACAAGTTTTTGGGAACATTATTTTCCCCAAAAAACTGTTTCCATGCCATAAAAGTCAATTTAACTATGACATATTATCTCGCGTTATCGATCAAATATTTTTTAAAAAACATTTTAACCTTCTTCTTAGCTTTCTTCTGGTTGGTTCGCGTTCTCACTTTAATCTTCATCCACGAAGCTCCCGCGAATTCCTTTAGAATTTGTCTTCCCGTCTGGAGGGCTGTCGGGTGGCCTGTTTATTTTTGGTCTTTGTACATTTTATGAATTTACGATAAATTAAAAACGTAAATCGGTCCAGTTTATAGACAATTCTGACAGCATACTATTTTCGAATTATATTTCGATCGATTGTAATTTACTTCAAGGACTCAACTCTCTCAGTGTCTCGTTGCGTCTGAGACCTGTCAACTACCCTTCACGAAGATTCGCTAAAACGATAAGGCCATCGGAGCTCAAGAAGACATCCCGCGCTGTGGAGTAAAAGGCACTAATGACATCTGTCTACGACGAAAACACTCAGTTGGGAGAGAATTGCCCCAAATTATCCATAGCAGCTATAATCGTTCTTGCTCCATGCTTGCCGGACTAAAAAAGGAATGACGAAGACGTAAACTTTTCCGACAACCGTTTTACCCATTTTACGTTCAAAAAATCCCTCCCCGAATAAATGTTTTTTTTTAAATTATCGGATGATGGACAATGCCAATCTCAATTATTAAAACAAAGACGAAACAGAGGAGGAGACAAACACAGACAATTTACAATGATTAATGCTACAATGTAAGTCTGTAAATAGCATGGACAAATAATCGCAAGATTGAGGGATTCTAATTTTGGCGCGCCGAATGTATCCGACAGTTTGATGGCAAAAGATTACGACCCCTCTATTGTGTTTTGAACAATTGGCCCCCCTCGCCATTTTTTTTATTTTAAGTATAAATATTCCATTGTAATTTTCTTGGTGGATTGCTTTTGAACACACGAAACGCGTAATAAATAAAAGGTGCTGTTCAGTGGACTGCTGAGAACGGCCTTCTGTGGAAAGCTTCCAAATGCATCACCGTAGAGGTTTACCTGCGATCAGTCGGCGACTGTCGCCTCCAACTGAACGTAAGATGCTATCATCACCAGTTTTCCTCACCTTTCGTCGACTCTGTTGCGGAGTCTGCTGTTTCCGGAGCCTCCATTATTCTCCCCCTGCTTCGTTGTTTTGACTTCCATAGACTTTTAAAATAATCTCGTTAACTTGCGGATTACCTATAGACTTCATCCACTACAGCATGCTTCAAGGCCACTTAACAAGTTGCTCTTACATCGCTTTTCGTATATCAGGGACATATCCCCTAGCATTAATATATCGTTCTTTTATGCTGAAGCTCGTGGTCCTCTTGATCTTAATAAAGCGATGACCATTATTTAAAACAGCGTGTTTCATTTTAAAATTCTTTAATATATTCCATCAGAATAATTGCAATCTGTTCTTTTGCCAAGGACCAGCCAAGTTATACATTCTTTTTTTTAATGCTCGGTTTTCGATATGTTTGAAATCATTAATTATATACTTTCGATGGTTATATGTTTCTCCGAGTAAACATAGTTGATGATTACGATAAGGGGTTATAATCTCTTCCATGGAATCGCTGTAACGGTGATAAGAACCAGCTGGTCCGTTTTACAGGTCAGCGACCCTGGGTTTGACCCCCAGGCCAGGCTACCAAATATAAGCCAGGCAAAAAATAAGTGGCTTCTGCAGTGCCCCAAATGGTAATTCACCAGCCGAATGAGAGGTTAATCTGCAGTAGAGATTCAACGTTCTCGGTTGGGCAATGCTGTCCTTCGTTTGCTCAAATGCTCGTCCATGGCACCGCTTTCACGGTGATAAGAACCAGCTGTTGCGGTGTAGCTATCAGCACCGTCAATCCTTTCGTGAGTTACCCTGGGTTCGACTCCCAGGCCGGACAAAATAAGTGGCGCCCCCCCAATGCCACCCGAAGAGGAGGTTGGATGATTGGCCGCAGCATCATCCAGAACTTAATAAATATGGGAAGCAGCCGGTCTCGAAGTCGCCGCCAAGTCCGGCGATTTTTAGTGCCCTGACCTGGAGGTCGGACTCAGGGTCACTCACGAAGAGCACGAGGCTGCTAACCCCTACACCATCGAGCCAATGGGCCTGACCCGCTCCAATTAGATTTAGTGTGCAGTCGGGAGCTTTCAGTTGTGGAATCCTAATTTGCGGCGAAAGGAATTGTCGCCGAAAAAACAAAATTTCATGACGTCGTTTCGTCACTGACGGAAGATCTGGTTGTTCGGTTACGCCACATTATCGTTTCACCACCGGCAGAAAACCCGTACACTGCGCTAAAAACATCTCTCATTCAGCAGTCTGCGATAACAAGGACGACGCGTTACAGTGTTTTTTTACGGAATAGGAATTGGGTGACGAGAGACCCTCGCAACTGTTGCAACGCCTGGAAGCCTTATCGGTGAACCAAGACGTCAGCGAATTTATCATTCGGCATCTTTTCACCCAAAAGCTCACCCGGTCGTCAGAGCCGCCTTGGCAACCCTCCCGACCTGGGCCGAAAACGCCGACAAGGCGCGATGCTTAGCGCCCGCTGCAGGCGAGTCCTGTCTGGACACACGTAGGGCGTGTCGTGGTAAAAAATGGGGCCGGCCAAGTTTCGTCGATATTGTCTTAATTTATCCACGTTAAGGTCACAGCATGCGCTGTTGTGTGCGTTAGCCAATGGGGTGCCAGTATAATGGATGTCATGCGTGGGGCATAAATAAACACACCATTTAAGGTCACTACAATCTTAACTACTACTAATGGAAACCTCATTATTGGTAATTCACAACGACGATTTTCTCATTATATGGTGTAACTAAATGTTTTGTTAACGAGCTTACAAACCTTGTCATTAATTATAAATAAATGGACTGCTTTGATTTTACGAAGTTCCCTAATTTGATACCAATACGTATGCTGTCGAACAATTGTTTGTTTTTGTCATTTTTTGGGATCGAAAAACAAAATTATGAACCCGTTTCATCGACGGCGGACTTTCGACTTTTCCTGAATTTATTTCACCAGAACACAAACCACTAATGGCTGCAAGTTTGTATTGAATTTCCTAAACTCTAGATGATCGATTAAAACCCAACATAGCTTACTATGAATAGCGACATATTTGGACCAACGAGGGCTGTCTCGTCTGCATTACTCTATTCTTCAAAATAAAGTACCCCAAAATAATTAATTTGCGATTTGGCTTCTCAAACATATGTTTTTCGGTCGTGTTGAAAACTTGTTTCAACCACCTTTGCCGGCACAAGTCATTTCACGGATGGCAGGATTTTGTTTGGCATGCCCTGAGTGTAAGCATCGTAAATGTTCGAAAGTAGAATGTTAGTTTATATTTTGATTGCTCAGGATGCAAGACATATTCTCGAATTGCGAATTTATTTGCGACCGAGAAAGTGGTTTAAACCCGGATGGATATTTCAAATCACGCCCACAATGTTCACCATTTTAATACAAATAATTGCAATACTTTTATTTCGATCGCGAGTTACACGAACGTTCAGCATTTGACATGTATAATACGAAAATGTACAAAATGTACGGAAATGTACAATACGAAAACTGCCTCTTTTGGTGCAAGGTAAGGAGCGGCCTTTCCCATTCGTAGACAGATTTGAAGAGGGGATGGAAGGGGTCACATCAAATGCTTGAAGCAAAACAGGGACAACTATGTGAATGACGATAAATGATAGACCCGTGGAGTGAGTACAGGGATAATCCACTAACATCGGAGGCAAAGGACAACAACAACTGATGGAAATAAAGGTAGGCATAGACGAACATCCTGATAAGTTTGAGCATTTTTTGACTCAAGGTCGCCTGAAACGGTGAAGCAAGAAACAGAGACGACGATATCCAAAAGAATGTTGAAAATTTCGCACAGAATTTTGATGTTGAGGTAAAATTATGGAGTGAAGAAATCGACGGCGAAGACAAATCGGACGCCGTTCAATAGCTGCTATTCCGCTTTTGTCCAACTTTAAATTCTTCGAGGATGTTAATTGGCTTTCCTATAACTTTACCACCTGGTTATTTCGTTCATTCTGGTTAACTTATTCAGCATCTTCTATGTATAATCACCAAATTGTGTTTGCTGTCAATTTCAATGCTGAAAGGTTTGATCCTTGGGACCTTAATAAAGCGAATAAAATATTGTTATTATTATGATTATTATTAGAAAAGAGTAGAGAGCTCTGTGTCTTTCGTTTCTGAGTTCAAAGTAAGACAGACACAAATGTAAAAACCACTTGGATTATAACTTAGTCGAACCATACGCATGGTCTGTAATTTATAAATATTTTTCTTTGAGAAGTTAAGGCTTCAGTCCAAATGATTTTTAATGTTTTATTTTCATTTAAAACTCTACGTCTTCCTAGACAAAGACGAACGTTTCTAGACAGTGCATTATTTCCAAAGAACATGGTTTAGCTACAGTAGCATGTAATATGTAATTGTAGCTTCATAATCTATCAGTAGATTCTAGTTCTAGATTTATTTCAGATTCAGCTTCATAATTATTCGAATTTTGCTTAAATATCACCCATTGCCGACACAATTCCGTGGCTATCATGCAATGCCTCGGGGAAAATCTAACCCTGCCAAGACGCTCAAAAGGCTCAAGTAGCACCCGCTCACAACGAAGCTCACCGACTCGCCTCTGCTGCTCAATTATTAGAATCCTGGACGTAACCTTCACTTGGGAAGCCCACGAATTGCTTCAAACCATCGTTGTTTCACTGTATGGTGATTTGAATCGGGTTCAGGGATCACTACTTCTAGAGGCTATGTTTAGAATCCCGTGAGCAGACCTGTAGAGTCGTTGGCCCTTAAGTGAGGCGTTTTCAAGAGAGGGATAGTAATTATATTTGGAGGAGTAGACGCCGCACAAATTAGTCCGTAGAATTGCATTTGTCAAAGTCCCCAGACAGTCTAATCCATCATTTGCCAAAACACAGCGCAGGCAGCGACATCAATTTTCTCCCGCTTAACCTGTTATAAAAGCCTTGACGCAAGTTTAAGGTACCGAACCAAAAAAATTAGTCACACAGACACAGTTATTGCAATAAGAGCCCTGCATTAAGTTGTGATAAACACCACCACAACGGCTTGACTAGGCACCTTGAAATTCGGAGGAACATTCTGTGCAATTCTCTTAAGCAATAATAAATAATAAGTCGAAATAAAATGCGAAAAATAAGTGATGGACCTGTTTACTACGATTCTGTGTCTAGTTTTGACACAACAACGAGAAGCCGTACAGACCCAGCGATGTCTTGTAACGCCACGGATCGTTTACAGTTAACTCGGCCGAACTTGTAAAATAATTCATGCATAAAGAAACGCCAGGATGGAACCCGACCTGGTCACGAGCTGGTTATCAACAGAATTCGTCTATCCATCAATGGACCCCACTGAAAGCCACCACAACGACTCCGTTAATTTAAAATGTTGCCATGGCGAAATTATATTTGTGAACTCTTGTCTCTTATATAATCTTACATTTTACACTCCCACCTTCTTTACAGAAACGTATTCGGAATTGCTCGGTTTTTTTGTACAATTCCAGTGTTTCTCGGTTATATTGCCATCGGTGGAGACGGTTCGGGATCGTTTTATTTTTTAGTTAATAACATTCATCATTGACATTAGTGGCTATCGCACATTAAGAACCCGAAAAGGTGACACTTCTTTATTACTTGGGTGTTGGAAATACGATAAATTCCCCCAAAATAAAATGTTTATTTTTCATAACTAAAACGAAATAAATAGTTTTTGTACCCATGATTGTACGTTTTCGCAATTGGTCATCTGCCCTCTTGACTCGCCTCCAATTGGCCCCCATCATTCCCGTCCTCTTATAGATCCTCGCAATTGGTCATGAAACTCTCATGCCCGCTTCTGATTGGCCCAAGCTTATTTATTCGTTCACGCATCGGGCGTTAGCGTCGTTCCACTCCTTGGGTATAAAGTGCATCTCCAGTGTATTCCTGCCCATTTGTCTTCCTGTCAGTTTGGTTGACAAGAGGGGTATCTCCTCGTAGTATGCATTCGCCTTTGGAGGGTTAGCAGAAGTAACCCAAGTGCATCAGGCACGCACGAATTAATTAATTACCGTTTTAACGAGAAGGCAATCATAACTTTGGCGTCCTGGTCATGGATATGACCTTTAGCTGGTGGCCATTATGCTTTTACCGAATTATATTTTTCGGGAATGGGTTATTTGTCTTTCTGTGTACATTTTAATGAACTATTTCGGAGTCAGAAAAAGCGTGTACAGCAGCAAGTCTAAAATACTCTTCGTTGGGGCGGCAATTGAAAACGTAACACGAAGCTACAAATATGTTTGTCCAGCTGCACGACGATCGATCAGCCGAAATATAACCGACAAGGTCACATGAAATCAACAAATGCGAGATTGTGGTTTAAGTTTGCCTGAGTGTGTTCGGGTTACCTATATCGATAGTTTTGGGGCAAAAATAAAAATAAATCGTTTTTTTTATTAATTTGAGCAGACGGCACGATCACTAGAATTGTGAAATTAAACATATTTGGCTGGGTAGAGCGTGGTCGGGTACGACTGGTTAGATAATGGAAAGCGCTTCTTTCATACTTCATTCAAGTATGTTTTCTTCTTTCCAGAGGCATGTCCACTTATTCTATCCTTGTTTGACTGTTGGTCCGATTGTGTACGAGAGTTGCAACAAATCTACTTTTCATGAAAACTTAGGCATTGTGAAACAATTAATGGAACATTTTCACTTCAGGCCTGTCACCTGAAGATGCGGTAATGTTAATTTTTTTCAATTCTGTGTTGACCAAATATTCCGCATGATGACGAGTTCTTAATTCGCTTACAGAATCCCCGAATACTGTTCTGCTGATTTCGCATTCGACCGTAATTCCTTGTTAGCAGCCCGGGTGGTAGATAATTTTGAAAGAGGAATTGACCCAAAATGTTTTCTTCTTTCCAGAGGCATATCCGAATGCCCGAATAATGTCTCGTGGCGTGTTGGACAACTTTAAAGTCATATTCAAAAAGTAAGTTGCGGATGCCTCTTTAACTCCAATACAATGCAAACAAACCAAATAATTTGGGAAATCAGAAAAGTTGGTTAGCTTCAAAAGAGGTTAAAAATACGTTTCGCGTGTGTGCTTGTGTTAAAATGAACTTCTCAAATAAGCAAAGTTGAGCTCTGATTTTACAAAAAGCAGCGCTACCATATGCCAGAATCCAACGCCTCGTCTGGTGAAATAAGCCATGAAAACACGGCCCATGACACTTAATACCCCCACGTAAAAATATGTTAGTTTGTAGGGACAACAGTTTATGACATCGTAACATATAAGACAGCTGTAAGCATCTTATACGACGGATCGCGAATAAAGATAAATAAATCATAACAATAAAAATACTACAAAGTCTTTCAAGTACCAGTTTCCGTTATCTAGAGGTTCTACAGCTTATGAATGATTAATTATTTACTGCAAATGTCTTACGTGCCCACGCTTACAAATGTCCATTCTTTTGGTGAAAACGTAGACGAAATCTCGGCATAATTGAGTTTCATTGACCCAATGACACTGCAAGTCCAAAAACAGTAACACAATAGGAACGTAAAGGCTTCTCAAAATATTGCAAAAGGTTTCTAATGCCCAAATACGACAATTTTGTTTGTTCACGTCCCCATTCAAATGGAAATGAGTTTCGGTTGAGAAGACGATTTTTCAGCGAAACAATCCGGTTGTTCTTACCAAACCAATCGACATCTGTAAACGTGTACGAGACATTAACAATGTATCATTCATTATTCTTAAATTGTAGACACTCGGAGCAATCAGAAAATGTGAGGCCATGGAAATCCACGGGGACAATATACCGATGGAAATGAGATAACACACGTAAATAACAGATGGCGCATTTTATTGCTTTCAACCGCTTGTATTCCGTTCCATGTAAAGTTTGCACACGCAATATCCGTTTTATTCATCGAACATTTTAATGCTGTGTCCCCGTTGCCCCAATAAATGAGTTACTCCGACATTTACGAATAGGATTTACCAAAATTAAATCAGAAAACACCATTTTATAATGTTTAAAATGCCGCCTTTATAAACCAATCCATAATTGTTTTAAATATCGATTGCACGAATACATGCATTAATAGAACGCTAATCACTACATTGCTTTATAAACTACCACAATTTGTAGCAGGTGTTTTGAACAATTAATTTATCCAGCGAGACCGGTGTTATATCAGATGTGTATAACCGTTTTTACTTTCTCTTTGCGTGCGCTCAATTATTAATGGTCTGTCTGCGTTTTTTACCGAGAATTTTTTTCCCAATCAGCAGAAATTAAAGCACACAGATAAATCTCCAATCCAGAACAAAATTCCTATGATTATATAAATTACAATGTAATCTATTCAGATAAGAAACCAACGCGCTGTAAGAAATGGCCCAGAATTCCCAATTAAAATTAATTTTATATTTCTATGCTACGATAGCAACGCTGTAATCGGAAATCTAAGAATAATAATAGTTTTAATAATCAGGTCAATCCCTTTATTACGGTCACGAAAGTAAACCTTACATAATTAACAATGCAACATACGAAAAATTAGTGCTTCACCTGTTTAATTTAAATTAAAAATCAGGACACATAAGGAATGAGCGAATCGCGATATGCGGCCGCTCTTGTGGGAATTAAACAGCAGTGTCTTCTCATTGGTTGCAGAGATTTACATTCAAATAGACTATAGAAGGGCGACGAGGTGAAGAAACAGTGAAATGGCGATCAATGATGGTTTCTTGGATTAAAAGTAAGAAAAAATATTATTTTCAAAAGCCAGCGGAAGGTTGAAAAGTTGACAAATTTGAGGTAGTCAGAGGGAGAATCAAGGGGAAACGGTTTGCATTAAAGGGAACAATACAGACCTGGAAGAAAGGTTCTTGATGCGGTTTGAGCTTAATTCAGGTCGCATGAAATGGAGAACTGAGAAGCAGAGATGACGGCATTTACCGAAGGCGTATCGACAATAATAAAAGTCCGTAATTTAGTCGATATTTGCATAAATAAAAAAAGGCATGGCATCCGACATTCGATCATTAAAAGATCGTAAACTACCTGGGCTTATTGCTGTTTACGAAATACAATGAGGATTTTCATTGACGTCAATGTTAACCACTGGAGTCATGCTTCGAACGCGTGATAAATTCAGAAATATTTTTATTCTTGTGGGATAAACAGCTTCAGGGATAGCAACGTTAAGATGAGAACAGTTAAGACGCCGATGTGGGATTCAGGCGCCAGTGATTCAGGCGCCCGGGATGATTTAATGCACAGTATATCAAAATTGTCATGTAGGTTTTGCCACCGTCTTTGCAGGCGCAGGGTTATTGATTTGGTAAGATCCTTGCATTCTCCTGCAATATGATAGGGTATCGCGGTTCAGCAATAGCGTCTGTAGTTTAATTAAATTTTCATGTATGGAATAAAATTTATGTTTATAATAATCAGCTGCCATAATTTATAGTTTGAATTTAGGAACGATCAATCACTGTCCACTAATTCTATCCTTGTTTGACTGTTGGTCCGATTGTGAACGAGAGTTGTAACAAATCAACTTTTCATGAACATTTAGGTAACAATTAATGGAACATTTTCCCTTGCGGCCGGTCACCTGAAGATGCGGTACTTTTCGATTTTTTTCAATTCTGTGTTGACCACAGATTCCGTATGATGACGAGTTCTTAATTCGCTTACAGAATCCCCGAATACTGTTCTGTGGACTTCGCATTCGACCGTAATTCCTTGTTAGCAGCCCGGGTGGTAGATAAGTTTGAAAGAGGAATTGGCCCAAAATGTTTTCTTCTTTCCAGAGGCATATCCGAATGCCCGAATAATGTCTCATGGCGTGTAGGACCACTTTAAAGTCATATTCAAAAAGTAAGTCGCGGATGCCACTTGAACTCCAATACAATGCAAACAAACCAAATAATTTGGGAAATCAGAAAAGTTGGTTAGCTTCAAAAGAGGTTAAAAATACGTTTCGCGTGTGTGCTTGTGTTAAAATGAACTTCTCAAATAAGCAAAGTTGAGCTCTGATTTTACAAAAAGCAGCGCTACCATATGCCAGAATCCAACGCCTCGTCTGGTGAAATAAGCCATGAAAACACGGCCCATGACACTTAATACCCCCACGTAAAAATATGTTAGTTTGTAGGGACAACAGTTTATGACATCGTAACATATAAGACAGCTGTAGGCGCATCTTATGAGACGGATCGCGATTAAAAGGATCATTATTTCACATGCGCGAATAAAGTTACACGCTTTTGGCGGAGATTTGTAGCAAATGGGTTTGGGCAGTTGTAGACCAATTTCCGTTAAACCAATTTTGTCGGAAATTAGTCGCTGCTATCGGCTACATATACTGGTGGTTACAAAGCGAAAATAAACTGCCCAAGATAATATCGACGAGATAGCTTTAAACGCCATAAAATCATTTGAGTGCGGTAAATCAACAGCTTTATTACAATGGTAATTTTTTCTCCATAAAAAAACATTTTGATGATATTATTTCACGCGTGTTCTCATTGGCTTGCAATTACTACACGAAACGCCCAATTTCGTTTCCATCGTCACCTAAAAAGGACCCAGTGTGAATAATGTTTCATAAAACTTGAACAATGCTCATTATTTCAAGGAAATAATGTAAAAAATACCATAGTGTGGTTATGCACGTATTTGCTTTATTTACTGCGTGTGCTTATATCTACGTCAATACGCCGCACGCCGATTGGGCGCTGATTTGCCTCAGCTCCTTCCGCCAATTAAAACACCCCAAACGGCATGACCGCGATATTTGTCTCTGGTGCACACGTGTGTGGAGGAACGAACAGCACTTGTGCCTGCTCATCCGCCTACGCTCGGCTAACGAAGGAGGACAATGTATGTATTAGAGATTGCGGTTGGTGAATGGTGAAGGATCCTCGGTCATACCCAACCGCGAACGTTGGAAGGACTGTATATGTGTTTTATGCCGCAAAAATTTCATCAATCAACGGAGGCGACCGGTGTGCCCGGGGCACTCTTCATAGCTCCCTGAAACCCCACAAGAGTCAAAATAGTCCCCAGCGGTCCCTCAGCGCGGCGCCGAAGAAGATCTTCTTTCAGATCGAGAACAACCTCTTCTATGAGCCACAGAAAGATCGCGGAAAGTGGGTTGGACGCAACTGCAGGGCGGCTGCAGCTTCGGCGGCCAGGAGGGCGTACGCCAACCGGGGTCGACCGATTTCTGTCTCTTCTCATTGTTATGACTCACTGTTCCGGCTGCCCTGCCTCTTGCCACACGCCCCCAGCCTCAATTCACTGTTTCAATTGGACCCCGTCCTTGTTGGACGTCGCATATCGAAGGATAGCACTGCGCGTCTGGCGAGCTGGGACGATAATGGCAGTTGCGCGATCCCCAAATTCAAGGTGAATGGACACAGAACACGGAGTGCCGAAGAGCGGTTCGCGTCGGCCGATGGGGCAGTTACAAAACCCCCTCGCGTAGGTGACAGACGCTCTCATGTTTCAAAGAAACAGGAGCCAATCCCTATAGCGAAGACTACCTCCAAACCCCTGTTTGATCTAAATGCAAATTTGCGCAGCCATCGAGCTCCCCTTTCACAAATTCCTAACCGTCCCTCCTCGTTACCCCCATCACATGGATCTCAACACGGTGTTCTTGAATCCCGGCACAGATCTAGTGTAGACGTTCTGTTGGATGCCCACATTACGCTCGCACAACCCTCGCACTCTTTTGAGGACGTGGTCATAAACATTCCGGTTTTGGGTTTCCGAAAGTGCGGTAAAACCAGCCTCCTCAACAGTCTCGTTCAGACACAACCCGTCTCTTACTCCAGCGACTCAAGACAACACCCTACCTATTACTATCCGATGGTGGATTACAACGACCAGGTGTTCCATTTCCGCCTCATCGACTGTCCGATGTTGGTGCAGGACTTTCCACTTTCCACTCTCGACGCCTGGTCCGACTTTCGCGGATGGGGCCTCCATTTGGCCGACCTCTTTATCCTCGTGTTCGATATAACCTCCGACACCTCATTCCAGTACATGAAGCTGCTGCGGGAACAGATTATTCAGGCCAAGATGGGGGTGCCCATGGTGATTGTGGCGAACAAAATCGACCTCCTTAAACGCACTCCGCCGGAACGAGCTCGCGTGTCCGAGACGAGCAGCTCGGGTCCCCGATCGTCTCGACTAAATGTCAGGGTGTTTTCGCGTCCTCCGGCTGACTCCGCGAAAAGTGCCTCGGGCATTTACCAGTGCCAGGAAACCCTGGGCAGTGGAAGTTACCGAAAATTGGCCTTTCGGCGGGACCTGGCTCTGATGGTGAAAAAGCACTGGAAACAGTGTGCCCTGGTGGAGTGTTCTGCCCTGTACAACTTTAATACCCTGTTGATATTGAAGGAGGTGATGCGATTTGTACAGTTCCGACAAGTTGCTCAGAAGCCAACAACTGCGCAGGCCGTTCAAGCGGCATGGCAGAGGAATCAATGCTGCGTCTTATAGATTTTTGTTTCTCGAACTGACCGCCTCTAGCACGGAACTGACCTCCGTCATTTGCGCATACTGAAATAACACGGCACATTTTGTGTGTACATAAGGTGCGTGAGATCGTATCACGTCTTTTCGCGTTCTTTAACTCAATTCGATGTAGCGGTTTTTATAGCGACTATAAAGATCAAAGGTTTGAGGCATTGAGAGAGGCCACGAATCAGTGAATTTATTGCGCCAGACTAACGGACCGAAACCGAATTTATTGGATCTTGGTGTGTAAAGATTAGATTCACGTTAATTTATTGATTAATCGATTGACAAAAAACGAGACTGGAGCCTCTAACGACAGTTGAGTCTTACAAAATAATGAATTATAATTAAGTGAGCAATTAATTACTGCCCAAATGAACCGTTTTACTTAAAATTCAATTAGTTAATAATTTGCTGATTATTATTGGTGCTTATAAAATTAAGTGAGTAGTCTTATAGATAGAATAAAATTAATACCTTCCGTTAATGTGAAATTAACGCTTACTTTTTAATTCCAAGAAATTTGTGTTCCGTTTACAATTAAGCATTTAGTTTTGTACTACCCAATATAAAACGATGGCATTGATTATATAGATTTCATTTCAACTGAAAAGTTTCTAAAAAATACTTGTCTGTAGCTGGGACAAAATGTGTTGGAGTGATTCTTAAATATGTTGGAGTGATGGTCTGACGTTTACCACCTCGAATCACTGCATGTCCATTGAGACAGGAAATATTTCAATTATGTTTGATAGCAATTGTTATAATAGACCTCAAAGAATACGGAAAATGACATCTGGAGAATTGATCAACTGAGAAATTCAAGAAAGCCTTTCCGATTTATTGTATTTCTGGCAACGTTTTCTGGATGTCTCAAATGGGGCTGTTCGTTTTATTATTTTCGAAGGTTTGGTGTGGAGAAAACGTGTCTTAAGTGGTTTAACTGTGGCGCCTGACAGGAGTTCCTACGCGAGGATTGTCGTCTTTTAGTTTCGGACATAAATACGCTGTTGCAGTCTGGCACAGACGTACAAATCATCTATGTCTTTCCCGGCAACGAAAGTATTGAAAAAAATAAGTAAACATCATCCTAAAAATAAATAAAAATTAGCCATCATGCCATCCTTTCGGGATCATCGCAGCAAAACGTAACCACGATAAATACATAGATAATATACCCATCTCTTCGGCAACACGCGCGTAACTTGCCCAATTACCTATTTTATAGAAAAGATGTTATCTAAACTACTTACTCTCCCTGATATGTATAAAAATAACTTTATTTTCCGTTACGGTTCCGCTTAACAAACTATCCGTCTATAATGAACGGTGTGGCGGTTTAGCGGAACGAACTTTAAGCAGAAAGGCCTAAGGGATGAGTCAAGAGAAAACAGAAATTCAAATAAAATTAACGCTTCGAGGCTTTTAGTGCCATCGCGATTATCTGCCCGGAAGGGATGTTGGGGGGTGGGGGGTGTTGTTGTTTGTGATCGGATACGCTGGCCGATATGCGTGTCTGATAACTATTCAGGAGACCACCGGTATAAGTTTGAAGTGAATTGGAACATTTATTTATTAATTTGTATATAACTGGCATTCTCTCGCTTCAGCTCTGCCTCAGTATGGCCTTTTGAAGGCCGCCATTATGCGTTTGTTAAACTGTGATTGTGTGTGTTTTTATGTGTATCCTTTTATCTGGCAATTGTCGCTTGTTACTCAAAGCTTATCCTTGGACTCAGGAAGATGGGCGTAGAATTAAATGCTTCCGAAATGCCTGGGAATTCGGTGTATCAATTTACGGAATTTATGGATAAAACATCGAAAGTAGGAAGTGGGTGAAGGTTTTCTCAACTAAAGTGTCTAGGTTTCATTTTGCACACTTTAAAACAGTATGTTTTGGTCCTGATTGACCTAAGGATGTCATTATATAATAAACAGTATTTAACAAAATTGAGGATTCGGACTTAAGCCCAGGTTCATACATATTTAGCTCGACTAAAGGTGAAACGTTGAAATTAAAATCATTTGAGATGTTGGCTACAAGCACAACTCATCTGCCGTTGACATTGAGAATTGCGTGCTGGTTTGCTTAACCTCCTGCCATATTGGATCATTAATGTAATCCTTATCTTTTATTAATAAATGACCGATAAGGATTAGGAAAAAATACCCCCTATCACTCTAGGGAATGATTTGGTCTAAATTTATTCCCAGGTTCACAAAACAGACAATGGTAATAAACGGTACAGTTGGATATCGTAGGCACCTTAAAGAATGAAGCAAATTTTCCCAATTATGCTAATAAGAGCATTGTTCTTTAGTGCGGAAAAATGTGTGCTTATTTTCAGCTCCTTATTTTGAACAAAATAAAATAAATCACTTGTCTCCAGAAGGACCACCCTTTGTTTCGAGAACAGGCAATACAAAATCTGCCAGAGGGCAGTTGAATACTTAATTGTTTTGTCATAGTACTTTTTAGAGGTTACGGTGGACAACAAATTATGAGGCCTTTTCAGTGTTCAACGAAACATCTACTCACGGAATCCCAATAACTGTGGCATTAATGTGTGATGGTCTCAATTTTTGACACCCCGTAGGCTTTTAAAAATAATTATGTTTTCTTGTCGGTTATCTATGCACTCAATCCAAGATAACAATATTCATCGGCATTTAACTGGTCTTTCCTTCCTCGCTTCTTGGATATCAATTGACCCCCCCCCAACCCCTCTCTTCCGGTCTGTGACAATATCCATCTCGTCAACGACCAAGTCCATCACCCGTAATGTTTAATCCATGGGAAAATCGTGACCTAAAAATGCGATGGCAATTCTTATGATAAATAATTATTCCGATAGACGGGTTTGTGGGGTAAAAGCTGTCCTGTGAGGACGCTTTTCCACCTGGGCCGGTTAAGCGAAACACGGAAACCAAATCTTGCGCACAAATATCCAGACGTAAATGTGCGCTTGTTGGATTGGGTGGTTCAATGGACGCGTTTGCCAAACATTATAAACTTCGAGGGTCTATTTTGCTTTGTTCAAAATTTTACTCGCTGTTATTTCCTTTATTCGTGTCAACTAATTCTTGTTGAACAAACAAATACCATTATTATTTAATTTAGTGGGGGTCAAATATCCACAAAACACTACAACCTTTGACCTGTTCAATCTGAATACAATCCGTTTTTCGATCGAATCATCGAATTTTTCCAAGACAGATGAAATGGAAACATTTTGTCGTGAATATTTCGACTAAAGACCACTGTCATAAATCTTACAAGGCGTCACACTAGGACTGAGCCCCCTGCGTAAACATGCTTGTGCTTAAGTCAGTATCGTACATAGGTCGAAATTCCCGTTTTTACAATAGAAGTTTTTTTCGTGTCGTGGATGGGTCGGCTTTATGGATGTTTCCTGGCAATATTGTTCAGCTGGCGGTGTCCCCAGTGCAACCCGACGAGGAGGCGACGGGAAGTTGGCCATCAACCTCGTTCTTAAGGTCGCTCCCAACCGACACATGCAACGACAATGTGTTGACATGAAATATGATCGACAAATTGTCCCCATATAATTTTGCGACGCACTTCGCGCGGCATTCTCCTACTAGATGATGAGTCGACTTTATGAATGGTTCTACGAGGGTTTCTGGGGAATATTGTACTGATGGCGCTTCCCTAGGGCTACCCGAACATTTCGCGTGAATGCCACTCAAACGTTGGCTAAAACATTGGCTTGCTATTGGCCAAACGTCCGTTTCAATCACGTAAATGAATGTCACCCTTGTTTCGTCCTATTGGACCCTTCCGACAAGCCAAGCCCAAGGCAGCAACAATATATCGCGCAGCATCCTCGCTCTGGAGTGAACGGTCCGGGTTCGACTACCACTCGTGGCACTGGAGACGCCGAACCCCGTAAAATATGTCCTAGAAACGTCACGGCGACACACATGAAGCCGGTCAATCCTCTGGTAGGAGGAGATATCCGCACAAATGTGGATTTCGGAATTGAATGGGCCATTTCCGGATACTAATTTAAATTACACAATTATGAAGATGCATACCTAAAGGATTCAATTTCTCTTGTAAAGTGAAGAAACGATTGCGCAAAATCCAGAAAATTATGAAGGTTACAATTTCGTCCCTATTCACTGGGCCATCGCCAAAAAATATCATGGCATCTGGACGCCTTCCCACAATGAAAGATAAAAACACAAGGGGTGGAGCTAAATACGTCCATTAGTTTCTGGTTGCCTAGTGAAACGGCAAAAAGGTATTGACTTAGCCACCTTGGAGAGCAGATAACCTAATGGGCTTTTCATTAAGAAATGAATTAATCTGTATTTGTATAGTAATTAATATAGACAGCTCGGTGTTCGTGAGATTGTGATGATTGTAGACGGTAAATTTAAATAAATGAATTTTCAGTAGGACAGTGTCCGATAACTATTTTCAATATCTTGGTGAGTACCAAAATCGATCGATTTATCCACCGGTTAAAAAATTATTAAGATAGCCACGGGGAGCAAAACGTACAGATGACGAATACTCAAAGAAGACGATTCTCCCTTGATTGCTTCTTTTCCATGTTCTTACTTGCTAAATCTTTCGCTTAATTGCGGCCATTGAAAGTCTTCATTGATAAAGCGTGCCGGCTAAACATCTTTGCCATTTTTAATTCGTATTCTCGGGTTTTTTTGCTTTAAGGCTTCTTTGTATGATCGACCTCGCAAAACTATTTTATTATGTAACCATAAACTCCAAAACTGATTTGCAAACGAAACGTCAAAGATAATTTCCGAAATAGATCTGAATTCTATCCCATCACATTGGCCATCAAAAAAGGTGTCAGATTTATGTTTTCGGCATTTCTCTGTTTTATGATGGTAACTAAACCAATTTTCAAGCCACGTAAAATTCACAAGGGATTGGAAGGACTCTGCGGATGCGTATTTGAATTTAATCAGAATCCTCGACTCATATTGCAACCCAAACAATAAACATTCAATTCGGGATTTATTGTCGATCTACGTTGTGTTCGATTTTTGGGACTACCATAGAGGCTGTCTTCTCACGATTTACAAAAATCACCCTAATGGGTTTGTTTACATCCACATCTTCCAGATTACATCTTAAATTTGCAAAAAAACTTTTCCCCAAAGCCAAAAACCATCTGTTGCCAAAGATAACCTTTTTAAAGAAAGCTCATCTTTAAGGCGACTGTACATTTCACGGTATTTAAAGCAGGAAATGCTTGGCGCACGTCCACGGCGTCTGTTATCTAAAGTGCAAGACATAAATGTTTTATGCGATGCATAAACGTTGGTCCGACCCCCACACTTTAAAAAGTACTCAAGGTTCTGGCGATACATTTTATGAGGCTGTGATAGTAGCGCCAAATCCAAACATCCTTCTCAGATTAATTGAATTTCGTGGGATTTCAGGGTTTCCATTTTTATATGCACCGAGATGCCTACGGCGTAAAACCGCACAACGTTTAAAACAATGCATTTTCATTTAGAATATCATGGTTTCGATTTAGTGTGCTGCAATGTGAAACATGTAAAGGCTTACAAGAGCAATGCGAATAATGGTTACGCGAAGAATGTGTGTAAAGAAGTACTTTTCATCTCCCTAACCTGTCTAAAATACATCCTACGTTAGTGCACTTCATTTAATATTAACGGGAATTTTCAAAAAATGTCTATTTACATAATCAGCATAATCATGAGCACGAAAAATGTTCAACATGATTTTGCTCGAGTAAAAGTAGTATTTTATATGGGTTTTGTTTGATGGTTCCAGTCAAACATGGGTATCTTTCGAAATGTCGCCGCTCGATTCTGTACAGGAATTTGTTAACAAGTACTTGTTTCACTCCACGAAACGATAAAGGAAAGATTAAATTAACATGTTTTGGTTATAAGCAATCAAGCAGCTCGATTCTTTCCTACATTTTTCCTCCAATAAAATTTCGATTTCTAATACCTTTTCATATGCAACCTTAAGTTGTTAAAATGATAAAAACGTTGGTTTACAAGCGGATTGATACAATGGAATCTCTATAGTATTGCCAGATGGCTGAGTTATTGCCAATCAGGTTTGCAAAATTGGAAAAAAATAATTAATGAAAATCATGTGTTATGTAAATGTATATTGCTTTCGACAGACCTCCCTTTATTTAATTAAATTACGAAAACCAAAATAAAATCAATGGCCCACAAAAAACGATGCTGCGTTAATTTGGCGTAAAATTAGAAGGTTAGAGGTAAGGAATATTGAAGTTACGATCAAAGGCATATTTGGGGGATCTAAAGGTTACTGCCTTCGCGAAGATTACTTCAAACATCTGGTAACTACGTTCACAACAAAATTTCAATTTGATGTATTTATTCCGCTTCAAGTAATCTACGCAATTGGCGATGCTTCGATACAGATTCTTAATCGCCTTTATTCAAGTACACCGCAAAGGAGTTTTGTGAATGCGAATTGGCACACGTATAAATTGTATCACAACAAGAATTGACAATGAGTGTTTAGAACAATCAATCGCATCGAGAAATATTCGATACAAATTTTGAAGCATTTGAGGAAACCCCAGATTTTGGCTGGTTTTCCATCGAACTTGTCGATCTCAATGCTTGGTAAGCCTTCTGGGTTCAATAGCCATTGTGCTCTTCAGTTCTATTGCAACGCGGGATTCCGCTTTTTCGGGTGTAGAGAAGCGATTCTTGCTACTGACTTGCTCATTCACGTACGTTGTTTCGATTGGAAGCGATCTGAGAGAGAGCATCTTCTTCCCCTCGGTTTTTGTCCAGGCCTCCTGGTGCGCACCATTTCGAGCATTAAAAATTAATTACCCAAGAGAAGACCTTTATTTTCATATTTCAAGGTCGTTACTTGCATTCAATCGCTTTAATCTACTAACGTGCATTACTCGTAAACATAAATCATCCACCGTTTTTTTAAAAACGTCTGCGATATACTTAACACTACTAAGAAACCGAGTAATAGTCGGTGCTCACAGTAACAAGGTGTCAGAGCTTGTGAACAAAGCGTTATCTGAGGTATGACTAAGCTTGTTTGGCTTAAATGAGCCAATCAACTAATACAATCCATAATACAGTCGGAAATGAAGGGGGGAGGTGTCCTTGAGGGTGGTGCCATGGACGCGATCTGTGAGTTGTGTCCTGCAGGCGCCCATGTTTCATTAAGCGAGGTATAAATCATAATTAATTCCAATGCAATCAACAGTGACACAATATTCGTCCTTATCTTCGTCCGAGAAAACGTGATTCCACACACTTGCGTGTGATATCTTTGAGATTGTGTTTATGCAATAAAAAACCAACAGAGAAAGCAACATTCTCCATTTTCTTGTTCGAAAAAAAACTGAAATTGCAAATGTTCATCTTTCGGTCGCAATTTGAAATCCGTTCTTCCAATCCTCATACTCCCTAACCCCAATAATCCCGGCATTTGCGTATTTGTCTTCGCTGTACGTATGTTTGGCAACCCCCCTAATCCACTTAATTCAAGTTGGTCTAAATGTAAATATCTTCGACCAATGCGTAGGCGTTACCGTTCACCGTCAAAACGGGTGAAATATGAACTAAAAGACCGTTTTAGGTTACAGAATTGTTAATAATTGTTGGGCTGTACGTTTTGGTCCTCCTGACCTCAATGAAGCGCCTACGATTATAATTTAAATATTCTGTAAGATTTTAGTCGATGGCGGTAGCAGTCGTTGTACTACGGGTGATTTAATTAGGGTAACCATAGCCCACGGTTTCGGCAATACAATTAGAAGCAAATTTTTTTATAGAATCGAAATGTGTCTCCCTTCTTTGGTTGGTTGGTGGAGTTCTGTGCTTTGGTGGCGTGCGCTTGTAATCTAGCAACCTGGAGGCCGGGTGGCGGAAACTGTCTCGCGCGCGTTATGGACAAGGCCTTCTAAGGCCGCCATTACCTCGTTGTTATTTCCCCCATTCCTGTTAAACATCAAAATGCTGAAAGTTCTGGTCTTTGTGACCTTAATAAAGCGTGAAAATTATTATTATTATTATTATTATTTGGTCGATCCGGGTACAAAAATTGTGAGATTAGTAAAAAAGGGTTGGATACCAAAATCTCCACATTGCAGGTAGAAAATCCCTTCCCCTCTAGCAAACAACAAAGGGGGAAGAGACATCCTGCAAAAAGTCACAAAAAGGCACAAAAAAGCCAATCTCGCCCAACCACTGGCCAACCGTTTGCCGCGCATAAGTGCTTTCAGTTTCATTCTTTATGGAAGAGTTACAACTTCGACGGGCTACGAGTACGCGGCTGATTGCAGGAGGATTTATTCCAACCGTTGTAATCACTGAATGTGTATTTTTCTCGGCCCCCACTTTTAGAAATTCGAAAACGTTTGCTTGTCATCGCATGACTTTGTTTTCGTGTGTATTTCGTCGGAATCGGAATTTTTAGAATGTTCGGCCAACAACCTATGAAAAACGTTTCGTACTGGGTTTGTTTGCATGACCATCGCAATCAGCCAGTTTTATTGTTTACTTCAAATACAGAACTAGACTTATGTGAATTGTAAATGTGGCCGTAGTATTATTGCTTGTAAAAGTAGCAGTAGTTCAGGGTGCTCCAAATTCGGGTTTCCTTTTCAAATTGAAATAAACGCCCATTTTGAATTGAAAATGATCATCTGTTTATTAATATATGTCAGTGTTTCTCAAAATGTGTCGCGAGAGATTCGCAGGTGTGTCGCGAGATTTTTGAAAAATATTCAAAAATGCTGGGGTTTTTGAACTCCGAAATTTCTTTTATAACTTATAATTCAGCTTGTGTTTAAATTCAAATAGATATACGTTCATATTTGAATCTTATTTTAATCTTTTTTTTATTTGTATTTGTTGTTACTGAATTTACCGCGTTTTTTCGATTTATTTCTACGTGACATCATAGTTGAATTACTTCCACAAGTAAATTTATTCCAAGTTTTTCATCTGTACTGAATCAACGAAAAGGATCGAAGCGAAAGTTCAATGAAGAGTACATCGAATATGGTTTCATAGCATCTGGACCTGAAGATGCTCAGGTTCCTTATTGTTTGATCTGCAACTCTACTTTGTCCAATGAGTCCCTGGTTCCAAATAAATTGAAGCGACATTATGAGTCAAATCATCTAGCGCACAAAGAAAAACCAAGAGAATATTTTGAGAAGCTTGCAACTGAAAAAAATCATAAATCGAACAAGATTACAAACTATCTCAAACTTCCTGAAAAAGGACTTGCTGCAAGTTACAAGGTCGCTCAACTATTGGCAAAAGGAAAAAAAGCACACTCTGATGGTGAAACAATAATCGCACCAGCGCTTGCAATTGTGGTTGAAACTATTCTTGGACCTGAAGCCGCCGAGAAAATTAAGAAAGTTCCTTCGTCAAATGTCTCGCCGAATCGAAGATTTATCATCCGATTTAAAAGAGCAAATTCGTGAAAATTTCGAAACTGAAGTCGAATCAAGGATACTGTGGTCTCTTCAAGTCGATGAATCTACTGATATCTGCGGAAAAGCTCAGCTACTGGCGTTCATTCGCTTAATTAAAAATGATAAATTCATAAATGAATTCCTTTTTTGCGATGAACTGAAGACCACGACGAAAGGATAAGACATTTTTGATATGGTGAACAAAAAGGTTTTGCTTTTCAACTTGAAGTGGAAGAACTGTGTCAGTGTGTGTACTGATGGATGTCCTTCTATGCGAGGAAATCATAAAGGATTAGTTACGCTCATTCTTCAAGAAAATCCAGACATAATCACGACTCATTGCATGATTCATCGTGAAGCCCTCGCGTCCAAATCATTGCCGGAAAAATTTCAGTCAGTTTTGAATCAAGCTATTAAATTAGTGAACTTCATCAAGTCTCGGCCGCTTAATTCAAGACTTTTCGCACAACTCTGTGATGCAATGGATTCCGACTTCAAATCGCTGCTTTACCACACCGAGGTTCGCTGGTTGTCAAAAGAAAAGTTGTGAAGCGTCTCGTTTATCTTAAAGTAAAAGTAATTTCATTCTTGGAAGTCGAGGAAACAAATTTTGGATTCGATCTTCGTGACGAGATTCTGGTGGCTCAAAGTTCAGTTTCTCTCTGATCTGTTCGACAAACTGAATTCTCTCAACTTGAGTCTCCAAGGACCATCATTAAAAATTATCTCATCTACATGCAAACTGAAATCGTTTGATGAAAAACTGACGCTATGGAAAAGCAAAGTTTCGAAGGGTATTTTTGAATGCTTCCCTTCCGTAAACGAATCTCAGTTGAAGAGCAAAGTCGCTGATGACATCATGTCTACACTGAAAAGTCTTCAATTAGCAATTCACCATTATTTTCCATCACTTAATATCGACGAATATGACTGGGTGATCAACCCGTTTGGAAGCAACCAGACATCAAATCTTTCGTGTGAAGAGGAAGAAGAGCTGATCGAGTTGAGAAATGACAAATTCCATCGACTGGGATTCGCCGAAAAAGGTTTGGACGAATTTTGGCTCTCCTTGAAGCAGTTGTTTCCAGCTCTCAGTTTGAAAGCAGTCAAAATCATTTTGCCGTTCGCGTCTTCATGGTGTTGTGAATTTGGATTTTCAGCTTTGACTGAAATCAAATCAAAAAAGAGAGCGCGACTCCTTCGACTTGACGACGAAATGCGTGTTTGTTTGTCAACATTAGAGCCCCGTTTAAACCTTATTTGCTCTCGAAAGCAAGCCCACCCATCGCATTATAAATATAAACGTTAAAAATAAAGTTTAACCAAAATATTTTTTTTACTTAAGGTGTGTCGCGAAACTTTTCAGATATCCCCAGTGTGTCGCAAGTGAAAAAGGTTTGAGAAACACTGATATAGGTAGTAGAGAATCGACAATTTACGAATGATAAATGACGAATCGAAAATTTTCTCTAAACCAAAAGCGCACCCTTATAGATGCCCATTCTTTTTGTGATTATCAACCGGATTTTTTTTGAACGAAAAACCTCTTCTCGGACGAAGCTCCTTTCCATTTGAAACGGAAGCTTAACAGACTCTGTATGTGCCAGCAGCAGTAGGCGTAGTAGTGGTTGTCGTATTTGTAGCCTTTTTTTTCGCAGTGTCTCTTCGGCGTGAAAGATAGCCGATGTACGCTCAACAATAAAGGGTATTTACGCGATTACCGTGTTCAGCATAAAGAAGTGGGAAAATAGGCTCAGAAAATAGCGATAAACGAGACAATTGCTAGCAATGCGAATTGTTTGGCAATTGTAAGGCCTGGTAATGACCAAAACATCACGAAGACTCACTTCCTGATTTTCAGTCGTGTAAAAATGCATAAACGAAGGCAATTTTAATTTCAGCCATGCTTCCTATATCCTTTAAATACTACGTTCGCTTTATTCTTAGCAAATCAAAGGTAAGCGAAACGGGTGTTGACAGTTTTCAAATTTCGCCCCCATCAAACGTCACCTGCGATCGATTTTTCGGGAGTCTGTTTGATGCTTTTAATGTCTAGGACCTCGACAGAATGTTTTGAACGTTTCATAAAGCCTTGTTTCATTAGATTTGTGTACTTTTGGCGGGTATTGGTATAGTGCATGAATAGTTGGAGAGATTAGGCATCTAACCTATACAGAAGTTGACACCGTACCACTCATAACTTTGCTGTTGGTGTTGCAGATCCACAGTTCTAGCACGACAACCAATACGTGAGCTTTTGTTAAAGATATTTCTGACGTAGATCCGAATCGCTTCCGGCCGTTCCACAGAGATGCTGATCGTGCCGGCCGTTGTCGAAAGAGTGAATCAATTGATATTTTTCAGTTAAATATTGAGGTTTTTGTATGCGTAGTAGTAGTAGTAGTAGTAGTAGTAGTAGTAGTAGTAGTAGTAGTAGTAGTAGTAGCAGTAGTAGAAGTATATTCAGAGAAATCGTTGGACGACCTCTACCACCCAAGAGTAATTTAAATCGATCATTGGCGCGCGTTTTGGATTGGGCCTTTCAATGGCCGCCATGTCCTGTTTGCCAAACTTTATATACATCGTGGGTTAAATTGGCCTTTCTTGCAAATTTACCTTGATGTTACTTCTTTTATTCTTCTTAACGTATTCTGTATATTCTACGTATAATCGTCACGTGGAAAAAGATGCCTCCTAATGTGTTTACTTTTCTGTTTTTGAACTTAACTTGATATCTGTTGTATCTTCAGCCAATGCTGGGGTGACGTATACTACTTTTAGTTCTGATGCTAACCATTCCAGTTGTAGTCGCTTTAATAAGGTCACGAGCACGGGAACCAGAATTTGGTCATTTTACATGTCTCGTTCTACCGAAAAAGTGATCGGAATGGACTGCATGACTGACATGCATCCGTTTCAATTGGAGCGAACAATCTTTTCTCTTTATTTATAAATTTATATGCCAACAAAATTTCTCAAATTTTAAAAAGAACACTATAAATGCAACCAATATATGAATTATTCAATATACGTCAATCGAGGAAGGAAAGGCTTGTAAAATGACAATGAATGGTTGTGTTTATGACTGACGACCCCTACAAACCACCAAAGGATGAAATTGTTTCAAACGGACGTTTCAGCTGACCCCAAAGGTCCAGCATCGAATGGCCAAGTAACCAGAATCGAAGGAATAAGCAATTAAGATAGGGACATTCTACGACGAAGCATCAGCGTAGTCACTCTCGTAAAACGAACTGTTGAACGCAGCGATCCATTATTTACTGGTTGCACTGAAGGAATTTTTAGTCTTAGTTGACATCAGTTCCCAGTGAAAACGTTTCTCGCGGAGTTCTGATTAGGAGTGAAACAATGCCACATTTCCTAATGATCGATTATTTCAAATAGCTAATTTTCCCGTTTTACTTTGGGTCGTCCTAGAGAAGGAGTAAAAAAGCGCACCCTCTTTGTCCACCGATGACGGCGAACTACGCGAATTATCGATTGTTTTCAAGTTGGCAAGTAGCATTGGCGCACTAACTCCTTTGAACTCACGATGGCCACAGTTATCAGCCTTGTTTGGGTGCGAAAAGCGCCTTCGGTTACATGATAGATGTTCAATGTTTCAACAATCCGCACGGCATCGTGTGACTTATCGCGTAGCGCTGTTCTTGCTGATCATTGGCGCCATGAATTCCAAGCAGTTCATCGGTTGTTTTTTCGCTTCTTTATGTCTCAGAGCGGAATAACAAGGAAGCTAAGCATAATTTCCCTCCCAAACTTGCATAATCATTTTTATTAAAAGAATAGGGGAATGGCCAGTAGGTCGGCAAGGCCAATCTCTTCCGTGCAGTCATGTGATAAGAATGATTGGCTGGATGTCTTATCGTTGGCAATTAAAATCAGAATTAAAACTGATTGTGCATCAATGAGAAGAATGCTACATTATGTCTTGCATTTCACAAATACCTTCCTTGTTTAAATTCTAATTTTGCATGTTTGTAATGTATTTCCACCCGCTAGGGGATTTAGACGCCTTGGCGTTTTGGCTTCTGGGGTCACCCGAAATCCTTCTGTTTCCTCAACTTAAAACGCCCTAAACTTGATCGACTGTTGCACTTGGTCAAGTAGCCACGTGCGATCAACGAACGACCCGCAATCCACGCAAAATATAGAAGAAAATACAGGCTTTACTTCAACATTTTAGCCAATTACTTACAAATAATTTATGTTTTGAAGGTGATCCTGTGATTTTTTGATGTTATCTTAATTTTTTCATTTTAAATTAAAATCGGAACTTTAATTGGGGTATTTATCCAAACCGCCATGTTTTTTTTGCTGACCATATACTGTGCATGAATATATTCATATGATGCCGCTTTGTAAATATTTCAGTGCTATCAGAAACATCTTTCCACTGTTACTAACACGCAGATGGCTCTATTGACGTCAGTTCACAATTATTAATGTTGAAGCAACGGTTTTACTGCACCGAGTTCTAAGGATTAATTGCTTCCTGCGGTTTTAAAACAGTGGGCTTTATTACTTGCTCACAACCTTCCGAGGTATCTTTGGATTTATTTGTAAATGTGTCTCATTAATATGGAAAATGTGATGTTATCCATGAACCACCGCACACTTCGATCAAGTTGACACGTGAACGATGATTTCGAAGCTTAAAAAAGTACTGGAATACACAAGCTTTGTATTGTGTACAACGTTGTCAGTCTGCGACCCTTGTGTCACCAGAATTAATTGTGTCCTCCATAAATAGACGCAAGCTTGGTGTCCGAAGAACATAGCGAAAATCCAGTCGTCCAAACGCTTAGCAATCGACGAGTCACACTACAAAGACCATTGAGAGCTGTGGGATCGAATTCGCAGTCAACTACTCACCATAAAAACTAGGTTCTATTGTGTTCTATTGTTCATTAATAACTAGACATAACGCGTACGAATATTCCAGATAGTGCACGATATATAGGAAAAGGACATTCCTCTTCTATTGCTCCACAGGGGGGATCTGGGTCGGTTGTTATCTGGAAACCAGCCCGGTTTTACTCCCGAAACCTCCATTTTTAAGATGGCTCCAGTGCAATTCTGAGGCGAACACCATAACAATATAATTTAATTTTCGAATTAAAATGCTAATAAGAGATACAAATCGCGCAATGCGTCTCTGGTTATTTAAGCATGAAAAAAAAAATTTCTACATATCTTTACAGGCATATTTTCTCCACTTTTGTCAGACACTGGTATAGCGTTATAACTCAACAGTTTTCATGGATTTGTAGTGACGTTAAACGCCCCTTTTTGTTTTAACGGACACGAACCGATTTCGGCCCACGAACGCACAATCGCCGACTTAACGTCATGGCTTTGTATTATTAAATCAAGAAAACTATCTTGATTATACTTTGGTTTACGTTCTCTTATATTACCCTTTTAGACGCGTATGTCATAAAAGGGTTAAGTGGGTTAAGTTATCGTCGAACTGCGAACCACGACACGTCCCACTTGTGTCCAGACAGGACTCGCCTGCAGCGGGGGTTAAGCATCGCGCCTTGTTGGCGTCTTTGGCCCAGGTCGGGCCCTTACTATTGTTTGAATAACAAACAATATTACTCATTTCCGACCTTCGCCTTTGGCCATCGTGCCATTCTGATTTTTGGGCCACAAAGTCTTCGAATTACCATAAATTTACCCTTGACTAAACGAAAATATTCGCGAAAACAGCTCATCGTATACGGCAAATGTTTGATCGTTGACGCAAGACGATCTAGGACTTTTCTAAAATACCAATCTTTGTCTACCAGTCAATTTTGTAAAAAACAGCGATTTATCAATATGTTTCTCGCATTGATAACCCAGTTAAAATCGACCGACCTATTGAGATCCACGGTTTTGTGTCTGCGAATAACGGCATTCTCACCAAATTCACATCAACCCGAAGCATCGAGCTAGTTTGTTTAATGCAATTCGTAGTCGCTATCCTGCAAATACATCAGTTCTCCCCCTTGCGTCGTTAAATGTTCATTCGATTCTCAATAAAGTTGAGCATTTTAATTCCCTGCTTAATACTGTTCTGTTTAAACCTGTTGGCACGGTCTGTCTCCAAGAAACCTTTCTTCGGGACATCAATCTGGACCACATATTTATGCCAGAGAATTTCGCATGCTTCCGTCAGGACAGGGAATGCGGCGCTCGTCTCGCGATATGCATCAATCTCAGCTGGTCAAACGTGAACAAAACGTTTTTTGCCACGCCGCAAGTGCTATTAGATGTGTTGGGGTTATGCGCCATCCAAGGTATCTTGAAAAATGTAAGTCTGTGAGAGTCTTTTACCTGTAAATACCCCTCTATCAGAGCGGATATAGCTAAGTTATTTTAATCCACAATACCTTTTATTTCTTCAATTATGGATGATTCTTTTATTTTACTGTAGGGTGATTTCGATTCTGCACCTATCAGCTAACTTCTTACACTTTTGCTACGCGCAAAGGGAATCGTGTTGACCCCATTTTTGTGTCTGATTCTTTTCTAGATGCATGTTGTAAACGCGCACCTTTAACCCAGTCCGATAACTGCATTGTCGTTCGTCCACCACAAATATATGCCAAGGACATCCAAGACTAAAAAACGTCGCATCCGTTCGCACTACCTCCAGAACCAGCGTATTTTCGCTGATTCCGCATTTGCTAAGACAAAATACCAAATAAAAAGTTATAGTTCTTCAACTGGCACTTACGGAACTATCTTTGACTCCCCGTATTCGTATCATCCCCAGTTATCCGAAAATTGAGGCAATAGAAAGAAACAGCTTTGCCGCCAGGGAAGGTAATGGAAATTAAACCCATTTGATCATGATCACAGCTGAGATAAATCGATTGAATAAGAGTTATGTGGATGAGCTGCTCAGAACACTGAAACCCGAGACCTCTGAAAAAATCAGCATATATTGACGTGAACCCGTCGCAAGTGGGCACCTTCACCTAGAAACCTAGATGTTCTAAATTATGTCTTTATGTTGAAATCCAGTTTTCTTATAAACCAAATGGAAGCACTCTGGACGCCGTGGCCAATTTTTTGCAAGCCCTCCATTCTTCATTTGATGACGGAGCGAACGCCGTTAAGGCAGAATTTTTGAACTTCACCCGGGATTTCAACACTATTTGACGCGCCCGCATCTTATCTTAACCGGTTGGAAATAGAAGGGAAGAATGGTTGATTAATTGGCTTCGAAATTATTTCACTAACCGACACCAACACGTACGAGTCAGAAACGAAGCCTCCTCCTCCCTGCCCAATAACTGTTGTCTGTTGCAAGCCGAAGTGCGTTCCCCATTCCTTTTCAACTAAAACATGTCAGACCTTCGATCCTCGATGTAGCCACACTCATTAAATACACGAACGAACTAACTGTATGCAATGTCTGCAAGACGAATGGGGATTCTCAAACTCTCGATCAGGCCGTCACTGAGGAATTGGAGTGGTTTTCAGAGAATGGCCTTCTACTGAACGCATCAAAATACACCTCCATTACAATTACCCTGAGAGCATATTTTGAAACTTCAGAAATCGCCTTACTCAGTAATTTCGCATCGAGCTGAAAATAATAATTCCTTGGCGATATTTTCGACAGTCAGTTGTCTTGGAGTTATTGTGTTGATGCCATCTTCGGTGAATTCTATCGGCTCTGTTCCATAGTTCGACGGTTCAGGAGACTTGGGGTGAACTCAAACCGCATAAAAACCGTTGTCGACGCCTGTATAATAACCCATATTTTATATTGTTCCACCGTGATTTCCCATGGCCTCAAATATTCTGACTTTTTGACCCTCTGTAGGCCTTTTAAACAAATCTTGTTTTCTAACGGCCTGCCTATGTTCTAAATCCAAGAGATCTCGTTCACCGCCACTTCAATGGTTGTACACTCTTCTACACACTCTGCCACGGCATATCGCAATTCGGTCGTTCATTATTTGTCCCGATTTTTAGTTTCACCACAGCAGGTGAAGCATGAAGTCATATATATGTTTCGTATAATATATTGTTATAATATTTTATGCTAGAAGTTTGGGTCTTCGTGACCTCAATAAAGGGCTTGCAATTATTATTAACCACGTCGGAGAATATATTTCAATTTTGGGAAATATACTTAAACTTTAAATTCCCTTTTCATACACATAAATTCAATTTAAATTGTTTTCGATGTGAAAACGCGATAGTTTGTTATTGGGTTGTTCTTAATGTGCAATAATGACACCCAAGTTGGATTTCATTGCCGGCGATTAATGTGGATGGTTGACTGTGACCTTCGACTTGAGAAAGTAGGTCACTCGTCCCCATTTGGAAGAGCTTCACATAGTGTCTCGTGATTGTGTATTTCCTTACTTCTGGAAATTTCTTTCTTGTATTCTGTTATCATTTCTATGATGTTATTAATTTCGGCTGAATTTACGTGCATTTTATTGGTTTATTCGCGTGCAAGATTGCGATAACTAAGCAAACATGTCCACTAACTCCAACTACTCGAATTTATTCTCCTAAACATGTCGCTCGTCTCCGTGTAATGGTCTTACTGGTGTGGGTTCGCCCCAATAGTGGAATTTAACACTTCTATATGGTATATTTTTTCCCTTTCTCTGTAGTACACAATGAGTCGCGTTCCAAACAATCTGAAAGGACTCTTGAAATTCTGCATGGAGGCTGGTAAGGATTTTACTAGCGACGCTGAACCCATGGACCCTAAAGTGAGTTCTGCTTTATTTGGAGTTCAGTGCTTGTGGTCATTTTTATGCTGCAAGTTTTGAAACTTCTAACTTAAGTTCTCATGCTAGTATGTCTTTACGATTTCCTGGATTCTATTTATACTGAGAGATAATGCATTGTTTTTTTATAGAGGGCTCAGTGGCTAAGAGAAGCCCTAAAATCAATGACGGTCGATCTGGTGGTCGAAATGCGAAATCGAATAGCAACAATCATTCAAAATATTTCAAATCCGAGTCTTTCGTCGGAACAAATGGAGGAAACGACGTCCTCTCTTGATGATCTTATAGACTTCACCGAGGACGTTAATTTGGCGGATATCTTTTTCAAAATTGGAGGACTGGAGCTACTAAGAAGTCTGTTTGGACTCCCTTCCGATGAACTCTATGCACAGACGGGCATGCTGTTGTCAAATATTGTTCAGAACAACGAGGACGGTCAGAAGTTTGCAATCAATAATGGGTTACTTGAAGTCTCTTTGGATCTTTTGGTCCGGCAAGACGACCCCGAAAATCTCAGAGGAATTCTATCAGGAATTTCTTGTAAGTTTCCTTAATCCCCGATGTTCTACATGCAAATTAACTGATTAACCCAAATTTTCGTTGGCTATAGCTGTGGTACGAGGCAATGCGCTTGGTCAGTCTTTGTTTCTCCGTGTCAATGGGGTTGAAAGGATATTTGACGTGTTGGAAAAGACGAGTGCACCTAATCATGTGGATAAATATGAACGATTCAACCAGAGAATGTCTTTCTTCATATTCTGCTTGTGTCAGGAACTGCTTGATGAGCAATTGGGTATGTTTACTATTTTTCGTCGATATATAAGCAGTAAGCTTTAGTAATGTCTGTGAAAAAGTTCGAATTTCGATATCGTGGAGAAACTCGTAAGGCTGGTAGCACACCGTTAGTGAAACTAAGAAAAATTTGGTTTGCTTTCATCCGAAAGTCTAATTTCGTTGGTCGAAAACTTTATACATCTCCATACTTTTCTGTTGGATTATTTCTTTACCATTTGGTTCTAAAATGTTGTGATTCGGTTAAATCGTCTTATATTATTTCTGTCTTACCGTGACGTCAGTCTAACCGCCAAAGAGGTTATTCGTCTCCCTCGTATCATTTTTAGTCTCGCTGCAGAAATTTCACTTAACAGACAAGATTGTGGACGTAATGATACGCCTCTCCCAACCGTCGGAGTTCCTTGCCAGGGCTCTCGTTCTCCTGCTTAACGGTCGCGTCTCGACCCTACTTGATCCAGAGGCTACCCCCCGTCCTGTCAATTTGATGAAGTTTCCTCTTTCTAAAAACTCCAAGCAACTGTTATTGCAGTGGGTGGATTCGACCAAAAACAGCGATGATTCCGCACTCGACATTGAACTCCACTCGGAAGTTATCGAAGCATTGAAACATTAATCTGTCCGTTTATTGTAAATACACCTTTTTGCGCACTTGATTTGCGCGGTATCCCCGATACCCTGTTCTTGTTTATCCAGTGGGCGCACTTTTGCAAGCATCTTGAATGACGGAGTTAATTCAATGGAGGTGCACTTCTAGCGTCTCCCCCACCCACGTAATCAAGGGATACAGGAACATATAAGAAACCCTTATTTGGTGCCAGTGTAGTGACCTTAAATTGTTTTTATTCGTGTAACACTTTAAATTAAGGCAAAAATAACGAAACCCGTTCGTCCCCCATTACAGGGACACACATGTGTCCAGGGCTTTATTTGCCTTTCATACAAATTCATTCAGTGTTTGTTGTAGCTAATCTATTTGTATTCATTTGTGTATGCGAGATGTTTTCTTAAACACCGGGATTGGTTGTCTCACTATTGTTTGCTAACGACCCGACAAACTGGCAGATATATTAAATTGATACGAAAGAATAAGTAAATTCGTCTTTTGTGTAATCTGATTCAATTAAAGCTTAAGTAAAATATGGTAACATTTAAAAAAGATGATAATAATTAATTATTATAATTATTATTTCTTGGTTATTTTAATTATTCTTTATTTGGGCTAATTTAGTTGGTGGAAGGGCCCTTTATTTTTTTTCTGGACGTCAGTGTTAATTTAATTGTGGGCATTCTTGTTTTCCTAAACATAAAACAGTGCCTGATAACAACTCAAAATGGAAATATATTCTCAGCTGAGCCGAGCACAACTAAGCTTTGATTATTTACACACTAATTCGTGGGTTTTTATCTTGTTTTTACGCGTTTCCATATAAAGGACGACGCATGAATTCTTATTTGGAGCAATTGCCGAACTTATTGACAACTCCCGAGACGCCGGAGCTACTGAGCTTGATATATTTACAGGTATAAAATATATGTATTGTCTATTTTTTTTAGTTAGGGACGTGTCTATCCGGGGAGGCTTCATGTTGTATTTTGTTGACAATGGCTGTGGAATGACAGCTGGTAAACCTTGGGACCTTGCTGAATTTTTTCTCTAGACGAAGCAAGGAATGTAATCGTCTTTGGGAAGTCGTTAAAGAGGTGTTCGGATGTTTCGTCGATCGGGATGTACGGCAACGGTCTTAAATCGTTAGTTTAGTATTTTTTTAACTATTATATTAAGCGGTTCGATGCGTATCGGAAATGACATGATTATATTTACGAAGAGGGAGGGTTCCTGCAGTTGCCTATTTTTGTCCCGATCTTTTCATGAATCAGAAAAGCTCGATGAGGTGATTGTCCCGTTGCCCACTTTTCGTGCGGAAGACAAGACTCCTACCGCCGTCACACCTGACGAACAAAAAAAAGTGTGCCACCTTTTTAAACACTTATTAAACTCTCTAGCATGATATAGAGATGCAAATAATCCTAAAGTACTCGCCGTTTCGTTGCACCAAGGATTTCTTCTCACAATTTGACAAAATCAAGGGCGTGAGCGGAACTCTCGTTATCATTTACAATATGAAGCTTCTTGATAATGGTTCCGCTGAATTAGACATAACAACTGATGCAAAAGACATCCTGTTGGCGGCCACCTCAGACAAAGATGATCCAATGGAGCCTCATGCAGATATCGAGTGAGTTACCAATTAGTCGAGCTACTTTAATTTGATTCTCAGACACATTATAATATTTGCCTTCTGCTCAGGCTTCCTCCCGAAAAGCGAAGTCTCCGAGCATATGTTTCAATTCTTTATGCGGACCCACGCATGAAGGTGTACATTCAAAGCAGGAAGGTTCAAACTAAGCGTCTCCTCGATACACTTTACGCGACCAAACGGTACAATTTCGCCAGTAAAACCTTCCGAGCTCGAGCAGAAAGTGATCTCGCCAAGGCGAAAAATGACGTGAAAGTTGGTAAGCCGCTTTTCACATTGGTTTGTTTGACTCCCAGTTCCGGCCTCCATGGGTGGCACTAGGAACGCTACCTGCAGATATGTTCCCTCCATTTTCATGGCAACACCCATGAAGCCATTTTGTCCTCGAATAGGAGATATCCACACGCAATTTATAATAGTTTTTTCGTGCCTTGTAGCTGAGCTGCGCGCTAAGGAAGCGGAGAGCAAAGCCCGTGACTGCGAACTGCACTACGAAGACTCCAGGGACCCGGAACATCTAGTGAGTTTCGTTTTATTAATTTTATCTGCCTAGCCAATTTGGGGATGTTAGTGGTTACTTAAAGCCCACGTTACCATAGGTCGTATCGATGCATCCCAGTTTCATTGTTTAGTGTCTAACGTTTGATGAAGAGAGCGCAGAAAATCGGGCGTTATGGAACCTTGCCATGGAGGACATGTTTGACGTAGCCCGATTATGTCGCGGTCAGCATCCTCGCTCTCTTGGTGAGGGGCCTGGTTTCGATACCCAGGTCAGACTGGCTCGGGTGGTACTGGGTACGCTACCTGTAGCAATATTCCTTAGATTCTTCATGGAGATTTCGGGCAAAAAAAGACTACCTCGATCAAACGTTTTTCTGGGGTATGGCGGCAGCAACCACGCCTATCCACATGACGTGAACCTTTCTCCATTTTGTGTTTTTTGCCTGTCTATTAAGCTGCTATTTCTGCCTTAGAAACAAGTTCGTCGATTAAACAGTGCTGCCGCCGAGATACGAAGTCTTGTGGCTATAAAACAGAACACGGTGGCGCGAAAGCAGAAGGCCCTTAAGGACCCCAAGACCCTTACTTTCTACTTTGGTATGAATGTTGTGAACCGAGCCTGCGACGGAATGTTTGTCTACAACTGCTCCCGTCTCATCAAGATGTATCAGCGCATCGGGCCGCAGCAGGACTCCAGCATGATGTGCCGTGGTGTTGTCGGTATCGTCGATGTTCCCTATATGGTTCTAGGTCAGTTTAGTATTCAAAGTCGCCTCACTTTCAAAACCTCGACCCTTTTCTTTATCATGCCTTTTCCACAGCGTTCGCTTCCTGAACTGGTTGCATTTGACTTCGTTTTTGCCCAATTTATAGAACCAACGCATAATAAACAGGACTTCGCTGACGCCAAGGAATTTCGCCAACTGATGCGCGCTATGGCTGACCACCTAATGCAGTATTGGGACGATCTGTCGATAGATAAGAACGGCAGTGATGATACTAGTCGTTTCTGGAAGGGATTTGGCTACCTCTCCGTTCGGTGGAGGGACCCGCCTAGCAACGAGGACAAGTATGCTCGCAAGCGGTACTCCTGCGTCTCCCTCTGTGTGCAATGCGGTGAGTAGTGTCTAATCTGCCTTTATTATCTGCATCCCGTCGAGGTTTGAAATCGTATCTATTCTGGGATTATCACTCAGAGCCTTTTTCTTGTGGTGGTTCAGGGGGGGGTTGATGCTCGTGTGCGGCTACACAAAGCAACGTGTAATTACATGCTATTTCGTCTTTGTAGGCATTTTTTCCTGTCGGCCATGCTTATTTAGCCATCTGAGTGCGGTAGACTTGCTGATGCTTCTGAGAACGCCCATTTATGTTCTCCTTTGTTTCTCCTTTGTTGCTGGTTTTCTGGGATGCCCCCAGCTGCGTACTAGTCTGTGGGGCCGAGTGTGGCCACGGTGTGTCGAAGACACCAGGAGATTGGGAGTATTTGATGACTGACGTCTGCAACGAATCCTGAACGACTAAATAAGGCGTCGATGTTCAGACGCGTAGAAGCTGTCAACTCTTGCACAATGCTATCGGCTGATGTGGTTCGGCCACGTTCGCCCAACGACGGAGCTCATAAACCTCTGCCTTGCGTCGCCACCTTCCGCACAGGTTGGCGCTGCCGGGCCAGTAGGCAACTAAAAACATCTACGCGATGCGTCGTTGGAAATAGAACTTGATCATTATCTGTTCTGACCGGGCTGCCTCCGATCACCGCGCGTGAGTGGCTACGATCCGCGACATCCATGCAGCTACCGGCTCATCCTCTGGCAGGAGAGATGGGGTGCTGGAAGCGCCTGTTGGTGTCGACGAGCGTTTTGTGGCCCGCAAAGCGTACGCCCTGTTGGCATCGTTTTCCGAGGCTGCATTTCTCGAGGATATGCCACATTTGCTGATCCGGAGTGCAGGTGCGGCGTTGTAGTCTGCCGCTTTAGGGGCTTTGTTTACAGCTTCATGTGACTCGCCGTAAAAGTCGTCCTTGGCCTCTGCTGCCTTTTTTGCGGCGTCTGTCCTTGGCGGAGGCGTACTAGGACCAGTCTTGGAGTTATCGGTTCCCATGCAATCATGCGGCGTTGTTGGCTCTACCCCGAAACCAGCGAATGCGAAACAAAATTGCCAAAAAAATATCCAACGACTTCGTCTTTTTTCTATACAGACAAATGTCTCAAGTGGCGGGTTCTGCCGTATTCGCACAACCAAATCGGACGAGACGTCGCGGATAGTTGGCAGTGTCGTGACAATCCCGATACGAAGCACAAGCGGTATGCAGTTATAATGACGGGGGAGGTGTGTGCCTCTTTTGTAAGTAAAGCGCCGCCGAACTCCCACTAAACTCCCAGCCCTCCAGTCTTTGTGCTGCGTCCTGCATCTGGCGGTAGAACGGAGGCAGAGCCTCATGAAGAGCGTTTTGCACTACTAGACCATGAGCTCGCGTCGTAGCTGTTTTTTTGGTCAGCGAGGGTTCGCCTTTTCCACAATACGGTGCTTACTTCCTGGCAACGGCGATCCAAGCGACAGTGAAATCGAGCCGCCTCCTTTCTGGCCAGTGCACCATGAAGAGCAGTAGAGATCATCCCCCGCCCTCTCCGTGATTTAGCTTTCTCGTCAAGAGGGTGTGCGTCTTGCCGCTGCGTCATACAGGCTGCAGCCACTCGTGAGAGTTGAGAGCCGTCGTGTGGAGAGACAAAAATACGGGGGGAATTAACCCCGTGAGATACTCCTAATTGATATCGCTGTAATCCGGTGTTGTCTGTACTCCAAAAGCCTTCTGGGTGTATACAGACGTCAAGTGGCCATGATTGGGGGGGGCATCAATAGTAATTAAAACGCTATCCATCTGATGGGGAAAGCCCCACTCGACCAGCTTCCAAGGCCCCTAAATATGTCCTTGCTGTAGGTGTGATGCGCCAGAGGAGGATATGAATATTCAGTTCGGCGTTCTCAAACGCAAAATCAAAACGAAAGAACAGCGTCAGGCGGAGCTTGAGGCACAGATTCGGAAGAAACAGGTCAGCAAATACTGCCCCCCACCCCACCCACGCCCTCCTTTCAACCCTCACATTTAATTTGATTAAATCGACACCAGCAGCAGCAAATTTTCAAATCACCTCTGCTCGTGCTGACATCCTCTGGCCATGCCACAGGATTGACTGGTGTGTAGGTAACACGGCTATAAAAAATGTGGCGGCCTTATTCGGAGTTGGCTGATAGTTGTTAGTGGATACTCTCTGATTTGCAAGGTCTCGCCGACGCCTTTTGGCTCGGTTTGCCTGCTTGCGGTGTGCAAGAGCGAGTCGCAATCTTGATTCCAGTGTCGCACACAGACACACGCCTTCTTAAGTCTGTTAGTGAGGGGGTGGCATCGAACGACGAGAGTTTGGAGTCAGATGGCAGCTTCTCGGGTTTTAAACAGCTTTGTTTTTGTCCCGTCTAGGAGGAGTTGGAACAAATTCGCGACCCTGATGACGAACCCATCGTCAGGCGTGGTCGAAGTGCTGCTCCGCCCGCGACCGCTGCCCACAAGCGCCCTCCTCCTCCTCCCTCTTCCGCCGTCCACTCGCCCTCCTCCTCCTCCGCTTACGGGCCGCCACCCACCAAACGAGGTGCATCCAAGAAATCCGCGTCGCGGACAGTTACTGTCGCCGACAAGAAATACATGAATTCGTCAGCAGTCGGTGTTGGTCGAACGCCGGCCGGCCGATTGACCGTGAATCCAGCCAAAAAGACATTACCGGTCAGTTTTCTCTGTCTCTCTCGTCTTCTTGGGAGCACAAATAGCCGCGGAGTGTTGTTGTTGTTGAGGTGAACCGGTGTGTTAGCGGTCAGCATCCTCGCTCGGTTGGTGAGGAACCTGGGGACGCCATCTGTTAAAATATTCCCGAAAATCTAAATGGTAACCCCCATGAAGCCGGCTCATCTTCTGGTAAATTTGGATTTTCCTAGCTCATCCTCGTCGGGAGGGGTTGGTAGGGTGTGACCCACCCTAGAGTCTCAGCAATAAAAAGATCCCCAATGAAGCCAGTGTGGATATGTCTGTAACGTAATAAGCGTTGTAAATGATCTACTTTTCTCTTTTGAAGACAATTCGTCGCATTGTTCGCCAAGAGAGTTCGGAATCGGAGGAGGAGAGCACTGCGGAGGAGGAAGAAGAAGAAGAAGAAGAAGAAGCGATGGGTGCCACCCCCGCGGCAGCCACCCTCGTTGCTCCATCAGCCTCGATTAACAGTAGTAGCGTGGCCAGCAGTAGCATGGCCGAGATTGATGCCACCAAACAGGAAAAGGTATGGTGTCCTCTCACTTTACTAAACTGCAATCATCTGATCGCGTTCGTATTGCCTACCCGTACTACTTTGCTATTCCACGTCGACATTATTTTCGTGTGGCCCCATGTTTTCCACGGTGCTCAACGTCCTCGCTCTGTTGGTGGGTTTGAGTTCCGGGTCACAGGTCAGGTCACCAGGCGTGTATCTGCGGGCGCCGTCAACGGTTCCCTGGAATCCTATGAACGCAGCCAGATTTTTAAATACACGTATGCCACCTTGCTTTCGCCGTCGTGATTGGTTACTATTCAATGGCAAATGATTCCGTTTCGGGTGATTTCTCGCTGTTTTATGTTTTGATTGCTCACCTCCTCTTTCACATTCCTCTTGTTTACGATTGGACCGTACACGATTTTGTCATTAAAAAAAACATTATTTCCTTCCGGCTGCCAGCTGATATCCTACGACTCCCTGAAAGACAGCCTCGCGCAAAACAGCGAACCCGTGATCAGCGGAGCCCCTGATCGCGACGCCCCCCCTCTGCTCGACCTGCAACCACCCACCAGCGATCTGCCCAATGGCTCCGTCGGAAAATGCTCCCCCATGTCCAATATACAACTGTGAGTTGTGCCTGCCAGCGAGCATGCCACGTAGAAACACCCTTTCTCGTCCGCGCACCTTAGTTCAGCTATTTATATGTAGCGCTGTTGACGCCATCAGTACAGTAGTATTCCAACGATTCTTCTCGGAAGGAGGATTTGATTGTCTGTGGATTTGTTGCGCAACTCCGACGGGCGACAACACTTTTAGCGTTGGTGTGGAGTGCGGGTAATAGTTAATATTTAGAAAATACAACAACAACAACGCGATTTGTTATTTTTTGCGCGCAGGGAAAACGAGACGGAAAAGATGCATGCTTCCCCCCCGAAGGCTTCTGTGAGTAGGACAACCACCGACGGCGGAGTCGGCAGCGGCCCAACAGGCGGCAAAATCGTCGCGAAATTCAAGCAAGTCCCCACCGATGCCACCCCTCCACTGATTGGTTGATCTGTGTGGTTTGTCTACCTATGACCACATATATGATACATACATATGTGTCCCCAATTAAGCTGCATCCTTCCGTCGGCAAGCATTGTCTAAATTTTACGTTTTTTTGGTACGCCACTCGATAATCGCCTGAATTATCCAGCCGGAGCTCTGCGTATGGTGGAAGAAGATGAAACACTGCCACTGGTGGTCTAAACATCACCCATTATAAGTAGACTCTTTAGTTGTCAACGACGACCACTAGTGTGGGCTCATTCTGTCTCTCCCCCCCCCCTGTGTGTGTAGGGATTGTCTGCGCTACTTCCTGCCGCCCGAGTGGCCAATGCAGAAGGACGATGTGCACACCCTGACCGAGGCAGAACTGGCCGACTTCCCGCTGGAGGACTTCTTTGACCGCTACGAACTGGGTCTTCGAGCTGTGAGTAAACCAAGGCAGTATAACAAGTACTTCACCTGCTCTGGTGAAACTAAAAATCGGGACAAATAAGGAATGGCCGATTTGCGATGCGTCGCCGTTCTTGTGGGTATTGAACGGTGCAGCCTGCGCATTGGTCGAAAGAGATCTACACTTGGAAAAACTTGAAAAGAGGGGATGGGGGGTCACTTAATATGCGATTAGTGTACAACTAGTGAAGTAGTGTTGAACGATGACCTCTTGGCAGACCACTGTTGGTTGTGTTAAGTACTGGCCGTGACGGATGGGGTGATGGGTTAGAGACACGCATGATCAAGCACGGCTGTTGAATGAATCCGACTTTGTGTATTTTCTGCATTACAGCTCCTGTCGAACTTCCAACAGGAGACACAGATGCTGGGTGATACGCTGCAAAACCTCCGGAAAGACGTTGTCGCCCTCTTCGATAAAACAGCACCGGCACGTTTCCTTCAACTGGTTACACTAGAAGTATCTCATGGGTTTTGAGACCATAGCTTTCGCCTTACTCTCGACACGCGATCTTGTAGATTTCATCATGGCATTAACAACAATCGTCATGGGAACCATTTTATTGTGAGAGACCTGGGTTCGACTTCTAAGTCAGGCCACCTCGTTTGACACGGAGATAATTTGGATGGCTTGTTGTTTTAGGATGCATTGGTGCATTGACGTGTACAGACAGTTAGACAATATCTTCGCGTTTTCAAGTGGGCCTTCAAACCCCAATTGGTTGCCCCCTCTGCCTCCGCACACTCATCTTTTTTTTCCACCTCGCCTTTAGGCCATGCGCGCATCTTCCCTAGAAGGCGAGGCCGTGGACCGACTGCTCAAGGAGTATGTGTTGAAGGAAAAATAGAAGTTTCCCACTCCGACATTTTACGGCCAATCCTCCCACTTTTGTGTACATAGACACCCCCGCCCTCATCTATATATATATATATATTTATACGTATACTCCGACGCCCTAAAGTCTAATTCCCCTATCTCATCATTGTCGGCTCATCGACCAGCCAGCCATGGGTCCGTAGGTTTGTATATCAATCATCACCAAAATAAACCTCGCTTAAATTAATTCGATTCTTCTTTCATTGGTGTTTCGGGATAAAAATTCCAGAACCCAGTGATTTGTCGTGTAGAATCGCTTTGTCTATGGTGCATTTTTTTATAATTGGTGAACATAAAAAGTCTGCATTTGAAAGTAAGGGCACAGAAAATCGGTATGGAGTGGACACTGTTTCTAAATAAGCGCGAAATTCATTCCAGACCGCTTTTGAATAAAATTCAGCTTGGTGAAGCTATAGTTCGGGCACCAAACCACGCAGAATATACGGCGATGGCTTGTTTGGTTATGCGACCGCCGATCATACCGGGGTGCGGAGACGGCAACAAGAATTGCTCCGCGCTTCAATAATAATTGGTCGGTCAGAATTGGCGCACGACCAAAGCGTCAATGCAGCAAGCCGCCGAAGCGGAGATAGGAATAACGCTTACTGGCGTGACCAGCTATCCAACGACGAAACGAGAGACGCCGCTGTGCAAACACGGAGAAGCGGTCAATATTGCCACAACGCCGTCGGTGGTTCGACGACGTTCTACACCGGTTAGGCACGGGCCTTTTCAAGCCGTCACCTTGCCAAGGTTAGCGCTGCCTACGCGGCGGAAAAATTGAAACTTGGGTCGGTACGATCAAAGCTGACATTTAACGTTTGACTTTACATTGCGACTACGGAATGCGCCGCTGGAGCAAGAAATGGACAACAATCTGTACTTGCTTAACACCCGATCGCCGTGCATGGAAGCTACGGTTCCCGACATTAATATAGAAGTTATACTGGACGGTCAGTTCTTCCCAAGGTCCGGCTAACGATTAAATACAAATCAGCATTATTTCTTTGATTTTTCAGGTATGTGACATAGGCAATACAGGTTTGGGGTTTTTCTACAGTTCAAATGAACCAATTAAATTGGTCGAATTCGTTTGACAGCAGTCAACGTAGAGGTAGTTGGCAATCGTTACTCACGGTCGTCACAGCACCTGGATTAACTAGCACCGTATTGGTATAACCAAATTGGAGAATACGTGTGGTAGAGAAAAACCCCAATAAAAGTTGCGAAACGGGCAATAAGATATCACTATATCGATCGTTTATTCAAGATTATATTTTTTCATCTGCAGAAATATTTGCCTAATTCTCAACAAAATATACCAAACTAGGAAAGGAAAACAAGTTGTGTTGTCCGACGATAAAAATGTAATTTCAGCACGATTAACAGGTTTTTTACTAGTGGCAATACAAGAAATTTGTTCCCAACATCATGTCATTTTAAGGATTCGTAAAAAAAGCCACTAAAAGGAAAATTAACTAGTTTATTAACCTACCAGCATAAATAGCCGCAACAGAGATGACAAATCCACTAAGCTCGTTAGCGAAATGCAAGTGAGACAGCTGCTCCATATCACCAGATGTCATTTGTTGTCCACCATCGCCAAGGCCAAACATGTTGAAGTGCAAATGTGAAGGAAAGGCACACACCAAATCAAAGTAGTGTGTACACATGCAGCATCATCGTAATCATAATAGCCCCATTTATCTTAGATTGTGGCACTTTTCAAGCTGATGAAATCTGACATAAGAAATTTTATATCTTCATTGGAAGGTTTGTTACGGTAAATTTAGAAACCGAATATGTCCAAGACCACCATAATGAACAGATGATATATTTAATTGCG
>JAPUBX010001181.1:0-22658 GCA_028672205.1 Proteocephalus fallax | reverse complement strand
CCGACTGCCGAAAAACGCAATTTTGAAAGAACAACTGCTGTGTAAACAAATTCAAGTCAAGTGTTCCCCATAAATGTCTCAATTTTGCTCTAGGAATAGGTAAAAATGATCTCCTCATAAGACGACACTGAAGGTTTAACTCAATATAATACATCACACCATCATCCATTGATAATAATTGGTGTGGTATGCCATTAGATGGGTGTTTAATGCCCAATTGTGTGGATAGAAATAGACATTAAGTTCCATCGAAGCGTAATTGAATGTACAAAGCCAGCAGTATCTCCTGGCAGGCTGAATCGAACCGATGAAATAAACAGTCACGACCACTGTCCATGTTATCAGCCACTATGTTATACAGTTTGTAACAGATTGTCACATCGTTTCTGAATTACTTAATGTCGAGTGAACGCGTTCCGGAAGAATATGTTATTACCATCCTGAGCGTCTGAGACGCGACGCACAGAAATCACCATGTCGCTTGTCCGTCCAACCGCTTAAAAATTCCAGTCGTTTCCCATTCTAATCTATTGAGTGACTCATTCCTCTGATTCAATCATTGGCCTACTGGCTTTGCTGTTGAGGAGAGGCTTTTTCAGATAAACGGTCTAGAACTCCTGCAGCGTTTATGGCAGTACAATATCGATTCGTAGGGTCAATGAATACTAAAATTACTTGAACTCTATTTATATAATTGGGTCTTATTGGAATTGGAGTTTTACTTATTTCATGACTATGTTTGCATTCGATATTATAAGATTGTTCTAGCTTATTTAAAAGGCAATGAATGAATTGGTTAATTATTTAGGGAAATACTGAGAGCCCAATTAGACGGCAACAAATCAGAGTACTTTATTAAGGTCACGAGGACCAGAACTTTAAGCATTAAATGTTACAACAGACAAAAATGATATAATAAGTTGCGATTGTACATAGCAGGTGTAAAATAATTTGCAAGAAAGGCAAATTAAACCCTTGAAGTGTAAAAAGTTTTGCAAACGCGTAATGGCGGCCATTGAAAGGCCTTTTCGATAACGCGCGCCCTAATGTTAGACCGGTGAGTTTACTGGATTGGTTGATTTGGGTCGACAGTTTCAATTCAATAGAATATTTCAATGTTCCCCAAAAAATACAAATGCTTCCATCTTACGTCGGCTTTTTATTTTCGATAAATAGACAATGCTTGCACATTTCAAGTGGCTTTATTGTGTTCATAATAACCGTACTTGGACGAAAAACGTGAGGGCGGCATCTTCCCAAAAACGACGTCTCTATCCCCGACTGCCGAAAAACGCAATTTTGAAAGAACAACTGCCGTGTAAACAAAATTCAAGTCAAGTGTTCCCCATAAATGTCTCAATTTTGCTCTAGGAATAGTAAAATGATCTCCCTCATATCGACACTTAAAGGTTTAACTCAAACGAGAAGGCTTACTCATACCAATCGATTCATTGGTTAAACCTGATGCGTGTAGTTGGTAACATGGGTGTTTTTAACGTGTGGCTCAATTGTGTGGGTAGAAATAGACATTAAGTTCCATCGAAACGAGCCGGTAATTGAATGTACAAAGCCAGCAGTATCCCCAAGGTGGCTGAAATCGAACTGGATGAAATGTAAATAGTCATTTATTCACTGGTCCATGTTATCAGCTAATTAAGTATTATACAGTTTGAAACAGATTACCACGCGTTAAACCTTTCTGAATTACTTAATGTCGAGGAACCGTTCCCCAAGAAAACAGTGTTATGCATTAATTCCCGGAGCGTCCAGACAACCGCCGACGTACAAAATCACCATGTCGCTTGTCCGTCCAACCGCTTAAAAATTCCAGTCGTTTCCCATTCTAATCTATTGAGTGACTCATTCCTCCGATTCAATCATTGGCCTACTGGCTTTGCTGTTGAGGAGAGGCTTTTCAGATAAACGGTCTAGAACTCCTGCAGCGTATGGCGGTAAAATATCGATTCGTAGGGTCAATGAATACTAAAATTACTTGAACTCTATATAAATAATTGGGTCTTATTGGAATTGGAGTTATACTTATTTCATGACTATGTTTGCATTCGATATTATAAGATTGTTCAAGCTTATTTTAAAGGCAATGAATGAATTGGTTAATTATATAGGGAAATACTGAGAGCCCAATTAGACGGCAACCAATCAGAGTAGCCCAAACAAATGGTGCATATTTAGCCTACTTGTTCGATATCGTCGGCGGCTTTGAATAACAATAATAATGGATATTTGAGACCCCCTTTAACAAAGATATACATCTTATGGTTGTCTCTAGTTTTCGGATATGGGCACGGATATAGCTTCGGCAGCAGGAGCTAAGATTTTAGGAATTTTCGTACAGTTTTCCTTCTGCATCTATACGCGGAGAGAAGTCAGTCGCATCTTCGTGTAGCGGCCATTCTAGGCGCGGAGTGTTATGGACTTTCGTGCTTCCGAATAGCTCGGGTATAAAACGAAAAGCGATAGAAGTTGAAGTGTAAACAGCAGTGATTGCTTGCCTTCTATTTACCTATAATCGGGACAAATTAGGAATGACCAAATTGTGATATGCTGCCGTTTTTGCGGGTAAGAAAGGGGAACACTGCAGGAGAGCAAGAGGTAACGGGATTGGTGGAGGGACAGATAGTTACGGAGTTGGAAGGGCACGGTTGGGTGGGAAGTACGTGGATGTAAGATATTGGCTCTAGTTCAAGAGCAGGGATGAGCGGCGACTCTTCCTTGTTCGGCGTCCTTTTATGACGCTCTGCCAGTAGAATCGCCATTCCGGTCGCCAATTCGCGGATTTGCGCCGCCATTGACTTTTCTTCAGTTTCTCTGACGTCAAAACTCAGAGAAGTCGGTCGACGTTCGTCCATCGACGTTTCCTTCGTAACGGCCTGTTTAGGCAGGAGATTTTTACTCTTCGGCATAATAAGCTTCGTCATTTTCTCGAAATAAAAAGGAGAATGTGTTAGAGAGCTCACGTTATTTTTAATAGAATAAAATAGTTTTCTTCCACACCACTTTTCCCTCAGATGAGACCTCCCCTTTTCCTCGTCAATCATTTTTCTTCAGGGCCTTCTGTGATAGTATTGTATGGAGGGTTGAATATACCCTGAATATATAATAGACGAAATGTCTGTAATACCGGTAGTACTCTATACGCCAACCGAGACCCCTAATGAATAAGACACGTGCAGCAACGATAGTTCGTATTCAAAAGTGTAACGTACAATATAAGTTGACGTACCTCTTTGTGTCCATGCAGAATCCGGGCAAGAATAATCGCTCGCGGACGGCCTCACGCGTTTTATCGGAATCGTAGTGTCCGTTCTGGTCGTGCATGATGGCTAATACGGCCTTTCGAATAGTCTGCAGTACGTTGATCTGCTCCCGCGGCCGGTCTTTGAGCGTGTATAGCGGGTAGAACACATTTCCACGCCTCTGGAGATTGTAGCGCCCGATTTTGGGCGGGATCGATTGTTCACCGAGTTCCTTGACAGATTCCCCGTGTAGCCGTGTGAGTACGGATTCGGGGAATAGTAGACAACTCGCTTCTCGGACTATCGGGCTATCGGTTCGGTGAAATGCGCTAGGTCTGCGAAGTCTCCGGCTCCTTGTGTCTTGAAGCCCTCGTCCTATCCTTGCGCATCCTAGATAGCGCGTCGGCGACCACGATAAACTGTTCTTGCTTGATATTGCAGCACGAAATCGTAGGTTTTAGGGGCATCAGCCACCCTGCTATCTGGTTGTGGACGTCCTTGGATTTGTGCAGGTGGTATTCAACGGTATGGCCTACGTTTGTTCCAAGAGATTTACATTTGGATAAACTTGAAAAGAGGGATGGGAGGTGTCAGTTAATATACAAGCAGCGAGTAGTGAAGCGGCGTTGAACGATAGTCTCTTAGATGGAGAGCATTGGCAGGCCACTAGAAAACGAGATTCTGTTAAAAAACCTTCGGAGGGTTTAAAGTCAGAACATGTTAGGCCAGCGAATAAAATACAATAAGGGGCTTTTAAACGGCTGGAGCTTAATCCAAGTCTCCGGAACCGGCGAACTAAGAATCAGTGGCGACGACACTTACCGAAGATTGCATCCACATGATGACTCCAAGCTGTTGAGAATTGCCATTATTCTTGCAGGCATGGCATAAAGTCAGGTCAGCCGCGTATTGTATAAGTGTCACGTCGTAAGGGAACCGAAGGCTAGACGTGTAATAGTTTAAAAGGAATGGTGATAGCACTGCGCCTTGTAGCACACCGCAGTTATTTGGACAAGGAGAAGGAGGCTTCATTTCCGACTCTTGTGTGTTAGCGTCGGTAGTAAGAGAAATAATTGTTGAGGCCAATCTATCAACCATCCTTCAACGCCATCTCCACTTAGTTGAGAAACGGATGTGAGAGCATGATAAAGTGTTGACAGCCGAGATGAAGTCCAAAAATACTCCCTTTACGGCTTTTGCTACGGCATCAAAAGAACAACGAATGAAGCACCATCAAGTAAACAAGGACCATACGGAAATGTGAAGACGTTTATTTAGCAGTTATCGTCCACAAGAAGCTGTGGGAATTCCCTTGCAACCGTTTGCACATCGTCTAATTTTATCTCCTTCAATGGGTTAACGTCTTTCCTGAAGTGGGGGAATGGGACTTCCGGGAGAAACCTTTGAATCAGCTATTTCTATTGAGCTCAACTGCAATACTTTTGGAAACTTCGACACCTTTGAATCATCCTCCACGACCACGTTCCCGCTTACTACTCCTGGCCAGATCGAAATAATTTGTAGCACCGTCGTTAGAAACATCTCAACCATACGCAATCTCACATGATTACATAGAAGGCACGGATGATTTTTAATAGCCTTTTTTATTTACAATTTTAACAACTTGGCTTTCCGCGGCTAACAGCAACGTCATGAGTATAAGCTTTAATGGCATTATTCTCTCATTTCGCTCGGTATTAAGAGCGCAGGCACCGCGGAATGCGTCAACATCGTTGGGTGAACCGCCGAAGACGTTCTCCGGCAATCAATCTGCAAAGAAGGGAACATGCAAAATAGAATAAACTATTTTTTCCTCAGTAATATCATACTGAACGCGTCAACGACATACCGAGAAGAAGAGAACGATGTCCGACCCATAGTCGAATGACCTTAGTGATAAATAAATCCAGTGCTTTCTAAATTGCAGAAGAAACATAAATAACTGACGCAAAATAGAGATCCAGGCTAACAATTCATTCACTGCCTTCAACTTTGAGACACCATTCGTCATCGTCTCTGCAGGGGTCAAAACGGTTGAAAGGTACTAGCAGCGTAACATGTTCAGTTAGGTTTTCGTGTTAGAAACCGCCCAGTAGCTGATGAAGCGGGCAAATTCCATACTGGGAATTGCAAGAATGCAAAACTATATTTAAATAGTTTTGCGTGTGCCCTACTAGGAATAAATCCCACAAAACCCATAGTGCCAACCTCACACCGTGAGAAATCTTATAGACACCGGAAAACAACGCTACAAAACGACCGCGTCGAAGTGGTCTGCCTCACCGAACTTGATAATGAATGACCCTTCATTCTTTAACCAGGCGATGCGTTGGTTTCTTTAAGATTAAACGATGACACCGATACGGGGCAAATTAAGTGAAGAAAACAATCGAAACCCTATAACATCGCTTTAATAAATCAAAAGGGACTATGTACTTTATTGAACACCCGCAATTTACAATCGCGAATTTTTTTTTCTTTTAACTTTTCAGGCTGAAATTTCTTGTGTTCGAGACCTTAATAACGCAAATGCCTTTATTATAATGATTAAATACACACATTTACCTATATGAGCCCAAATAATATTGCGGGTTATAAGGATACAAAATAACCTTGTGTTGGCCAATACTACACTAAATTCAAATTGTTTAATTCAATAAAAACAGCATTTCATACAACATTGTTATTATTTTATAAAAGCTTTAAAAAAAGATTTTCTGTGTAAATACGTTTTTTGCATTGAACATATTACAACACAAAAGTTGAATGATAAGGTTAATTTTCTATCGAATTTTGTTTTCGTTTTCGAAAAGTCAAACACCATCGGGATTTGATTTGAGCCTTGATACGTTCGCGTTACTGCCCTTAAATAAGCTTGCATGGTTTAAAGTGTGATAACAGAGGCAAAGGCAGTCCGGGACATCTGGTTGGAATCGTTCGAGGCAGTCTTCTGTAGGGGCGCTGTGGGGCCGGGAGACTGTATGTTGTTGCCGATTGACCGAATGGAAAGGTTGGCCAGACCAAGTTGTTCGAGAAAGTCCAGTCCCTTGAAGCCGCTTTATCCTCTACCAGGAACGAGATCGGGCAAGATCGGGCAGGATCACGAATTGTCCATAAATATTGTCTTTGTTTCATCGACATGCGTTTATATATTCGGCATTGGTATACTCAATCGAAGTTTTGCCCAGCAGCAACAATAAGGCTCCGCCACTATTAGCCAGGATGTCGTAGGATAACGAGCGTTCACTGTAACCATTCGATCATATGTGATTGGATAAAAATAACTTTTAGCGGTTTTCGTCCCCCGGGGAGAAACCTTTGTTATGGTTGGTCCACAGTGACGGGCTAGATTGTTTAGGTAAACACTCAAAGCATCGGCCACGTGCTTTCAGCGGTTTTCGTCAATATGGGGAACTCGTTTTATTTTCGACAGAGACAGAGGACAGTTTATAGGACTAATAAGTACATAAAAGGCGGAATTCGATAGAAAATGCGACCGCCGGCATTTTATGTGTGGTGAGATGCTCCATTATTTTGAGCGAAATAAAGATTCGGCCAAAGAACTCTCGGTAAGTCCAAAGCAATTTTTATAGGGAAGGTGCTGATGTCTCCCGTCAAGGCGAAATATCTGAGGTCTGGTAATGTCTGTGGTTCGCGAATATAATAAATTCCCCGTTAGTATTTTTTTGATCTGGATTATGACTGTTAAGAATTATGTTTAATATATTTGACTAATACCTCTCTACCTCTTTTCGTGGCAAAATTAGCCCAAAAGATAGAAAGTTTTTACTGAATAACCCAAAGAGACACGCCCCACGTGTGTATGGACAGCACTCGCCTGCAGCGGGCGCTTAGCATCGCGCCTTGTCGGCATTTTCGGCCCAGGTCGGGGCCTAACTATTGTTTGAATAATAAACAATATTATTCATTCCCGACCTTCGTCTTTGGCCATCGTGTCATTCAGATATTTAGGCTACGAAGACTTCACATTACGATAACGTCGACGATTGTAAGTTCGGGCAAAATGTTTTTCGTCGACAGTAAGATATAAGATTTTTTTGATGGCACCATTAAGCGTTTGCTAAACGTTTTACACTTCGCCTCTCTTTGAAATTTACCACGTTGTTATTTCGTTCATTTTCGTTAAATAATGTTGCACCTGCAACGTACATTCGCCACTTCTTATATCATTTTTTTTGTAACATTTATTTAGAAATTTCTGGTTCTCGTGACCATAATAAAGCGAATAGCATTATTATTATTGAAAACTGTCAGCAAACTGGATTCATCATCCAGTGGAATCTGTAAGTAAGCATCTTTTAGGTCAATTTCGGAGAAGAAACTCGACCCCTTGAATTTATAGAGGATGTGTTCTGGTTCCGGAGTAGTGCATGTCTTCTGTAACAATCGGCGATTGAGTGTCATCCTGTAATCACCACATATCCTGGGTGTACAACTGTCGGATTTTGGTAGTGTCAAAATGGGCAACTCCTATTGTGAACAGTTCACTGGAGTCAAAATGTTACGCTCCACTTATTGGTTCAGAGCCAGTTAAACAGAGTCTCGTAAGCCGAAGACAATAATCCTCCACTCCAATAACATGGGGTCTCTTCGGCAACCCTCTAGTTTGACTTTGGGAATTTTCATTCCAACAGTCTGGTGCTTGATTCGACGAAATCTTTCAACTGGAACTCAACTGCTGGTAATGAATATAAACCCAGTTTGAACTTGAGCTGCTTCATGACGTTCAAACCGATAATAGCTAGACCCGTTGCCGACACCAAAAATGTGCATGGGAATCTGATACCATCTCGGATAATAGGGATCATACAGAAGCCAGTGATTTTCAATGAATGACCAGTGATACCAATAATCGACTTGTCGGAATGGGCGATTCAACCACTTTTTCATGAGTTCTTTGGGAATATGGCCAGTGCTATAACTGCTGGAACTCATGCGAGCCATGTGTAATATATTTTAGTCTGAATAGTTAGTAATCGCACAAACATTTGATTTGCAGACCGATTTGATATTTCCTGTTTTCCCACAATTATGGCATTTCGCATCGCGGAATTTGCATTGCTCCCGTGAATGCAATTTGACACACAAATGACAGGTACCTAATGATTTATCGGTCTTATATTTCGGATTTTTAAATATCCGCGCGTTTTGTCTTCTAGGGATAGATCTGGAGTACAACACGGTATCTGGAATATAAGAATTTTTAACAATATTCGTAACATTTCAGAATTTTTCTCATGTAGCACGAATACTCTGAAATGTGGGATTCTTGAGGACTAGTAATTGACTTTGCAGATTGGGATCATTTATGCCTGCAATTAAACGGTCGCGCAATTGCGTGTCTAATTGAGCTTCAAAGCTGCATTTTTCGGCTTGAGTCTGAAGTACTAGTATACAATCACGGATGTTTTGATCGGATCTTCGCATAAGAGTATAGAATATGCTTCGTTCAGCAGCCTCAACAGCTATATGCTGAACATGGTAAAGAATAGCTTCATGAATCTTGGCGAGTTGCATTTTGATGGGAATTTCCGAATAAACCAAGTTCTTTAACAGAGCATAAGCGTCTTTAAAATTACGTTCAGAAAATAATCCGCTTTCTTTTCTTCAGCGAGATTTCCTTGGAAACGCTCAATGTAGTCCGAGACTTCTCTGGAAGGTGCATTAACTTATGAGGATTCCAGATTCGTTTTTGACATAGTTGCGACGCCAAATGTGATAGGATTAAATGGAGGGTTGAATTAACCCTTAATAAAGAATAGACGAATTGTCAGTATAACCGGTATTGCTCAAATGGCGAACCGAGACCTTTAATGAATGAAGACACGTGCAGCAACGCGAAATAGAATATTCTAAAAAGGGCATAGTAAAACACAATTAACAGTAAATATTATCAAAATTACTATCGCTGAATATATAAACGACAATTGATCGAACAAGGTCACACCATAGGCTCTCTGAGACCCCGGAACAAAAGTATGAATACTTAATAAATAAATCGTGTTGTATTGTTATTGGAGAGTACGCCCACAAGATTAGTTGGCGTCATTTCGTCCAGTTTCAACGGCAACGATACCGTCGAACCAGTCCAGAACATCCGTACGATCGCCAATTCGGCGCCAGACAAACCGCAGAAGGCGCTCCCCGTCAATCTGTAAAGAAAGATACCAAGAAATAATTCAGAGAATCGATCAAGAACTATGCTGTTTGCTCTGGACTGTTTTAAAAAATTCATTGGAAACGTAGCCGGCAGGACAGCGACCAGGAACTTGTTCATTGCACGTCTTAAAGGTGCAAGTCGGTCCACCTCGGCTCGTCCACCCCGAGACTAAACACCGCAACGTCGGGAATTCCACGGTCGCCATCCCAACCGCCAGAAGATGCTGTTCGTCGGTGAAATGGAGTCAGCAGACGATGCTATTCGTAACCGTGCTTTGCAGAGTGACGGCAGTGGACGAGATTGCTGAAAGTGACACGCGAGGCTGTCTTGTAAGGGGGGGTGGAAAACGAACCAGCGTCCACTCAGGAGGAGAGCAATATTCCCCTCCGTATCCCCCTCCAGCGGGGTCGTCAGAAGGGGGGCCTGGTAGACGCTTCTTGTCTCTGCATCAACGACCGTTGTGGTTGCACACACGTAGCCATTGTTTTACGATTGACCGGCAATAAAGTTCGCCTTGTCTGTAATCACCGTTTGTTGCTGGTGACGCCGAGATTCCATATAAGCGGAAATGGAATGGGTACTGGTGTCTCTAGGTCAGAATGTTGAATTATCATTAAAGGACCCGTGCTATTGTTTCCCTGTTTACAAGACCGTAGTCAAGGAGTTGTTTTTGAGGACAAACGAGTTCGAACATTGCACTAAAGTGTAATTTTTATTTATGCCAAAATAGCAAATCGAAGACAAGCACACATTCGCGATTTAGCCTTAACGCCGAGGATACATACTTTTGTCATGGTGTTTTTTTCACTTGATTGAACCACCTGACGGGTGCGATCGTTGTTACTCCAAGAAAACCAAACAAGCATACCATAAATAGTGTTGTTATCACTTGATTGAACCCCCTGAATTCCTTGAACTCCAAGAAACCCAAGCATAGTCCGGTAAATGAAGGAAACGCAATTCGTGTTCAACACAATTCAAACAAACAACGACCAAACATAAACGTAAAGACGTTTATTTCGAGACTATGGTTCAATCCGTCTACACGATGCCATTCCGATTCTTTTAAACCCGTAAGCACCTCGTCGAATTTTATCTCTTCCAATAGGCGAAAGTTTTCTTTAAGCGGGGCTTTCGGGGGGTAGCGTTATTTTTGGCTTCTTCCGATCTCAACTGCGTTTATTTGTGAAACTTCGAAACGCCCATATTCTGGCTTACAATTCCTGGCCAGATCGAAATCAGTTGGGTCACCGTCGTTAGGATCATCTCAACCATACACCGTCAACCCTTTCACATTTCTACATCGAAAGCGCCGATACCCCGTTTTATTTACAATATTAACGACATCGTTTAACAGCAACGTAATTGTTATAATGCATCAACACCGAGAGACACCTCCGCTATTCAATCTGAAGAAAGAAGGAACATGAACCGTCGAAGGGAGTAAGAAATGTTCATACAAAGTCACAGTGAAATATTATCCTGTTTCGGTCGCAGATGGGTACAATAAAAATTGATTTTCTTTCTCAGTTAAATGGAAAATTAAATATTATAATTCAAGGGAATTCAATCTGTTAATCGAATTTTACTATCGTAAAGATAGTTTTTATATTGGAAAAATAAAAAAATGGCAAAACCTTTTTCTGTTATTTGTATAAACACGTCATAGACATAGCAAGATAAAGAGATGGTGGACTGAGGCGAACGGTCGGTCTAGATCGGGCAAGATCACCAATTTCTGTTAGATATAAATAGATCCCATGCAGCAGCCAAATATCGATCAAGGCTGAAAATCCATTTACTCAGTTAATTTTACTGTGTTCAACACCATTCGGCATCGTCTGTGCAGGGGTCAGAACGGTTGAAAGCTTGACCGTCACACATTCGGGCCAGACGGTATGCCTGGATAAGTTGGAATATTCTGAAATCGCACTAATCATCCACCTGAACGAGATTTCATCCACCTTAGTCGAAAAATTCCATCAAAACACTAGCGAAAGCTGCCCCTTTCAACCTTGGATTTCGCGTCTCCAAGTCAAGCAACGCATTTATTGCATTGCCCCATTTTCTCTACCTTTCCTCGAAAGGCAAAATTATGCGACTGATCGTGGTTGAACAGGAATCTTTCACTGCATGCTAATCATTAATTCTTCATACTAAATACGCTGAATATAAAAACCACAATTGATCGAACAAGGTGGCTTTCAAAGTCCCCGGAACAAAAGTATGAATACTTGTTGAAAGAAATACTTGTTGTATTGTTATCAGACAGTACGCGCACAAGATAAGTTGGCGTCATTTCGTCCAGTTTCAACGACAACGGCACCGTCAAACCAGTCCAGAACATCCGGACGATCGCCAATTCGGCGCCAGGCAAACCGCAGAAGGCGCTCCCCGTCAATCTGTAAAGAAAGATACCAAGAAATAATTCAGAGAATCGATCAAGAACTAAGCAATTTCCTCCGGCCTGTTTAAACAAGTTCAGTCGAAACGTTATTTGGCTAGGACAGCGACCAGGAAGTTGTTCATTGCACATGTTAAACGCGCAGACGGGAACGATACGAAACCGATAATCTTACCCCTGAAGCGTCGGCGATAAATTCTTCGATTTGTGTTTTGCCACCGCCAAGGTTCTCTTTAATTTGAAACATTAATTAAATTCCATTGGGCATCGCGAATATTTTCAGCACGACTTGTCGACGTACCGAATGCGAGGAGGCGATTCTCGTGAACTGCGAGGTGAACAAACCAGGCAGGTCGACCAATGGGGGCCAGGTCGGTCCACTGGCCGAGGTCGCCGAACACCCGTGGGAGTGAAAACATTTCAACCGAGCTGAGCTGTTCATTTTGCGCTGGTCTCCCGGCCACCACCAAAACCCGCCCGGCGAACAGAGCGATGCCGTGGAAGTAGCGGGCCTGGTGCATCGGCGCCAAGTCGGTCCACTTCGCGTCCTCATCATCGCCCAGTCGCAGCAACGCAGCGTCGGCAATTGCTCGCTCTCCATCCCAGCCGCCAGTTAGCAGAAGATACTGTCCAGTGGACAACACCTTCTCGTCAGACAGCAAAACGCGTGGCAGGAGGGTCAGTAAGATGATTGCAACCCACTCACCTTCCTTCGGCGAAACGCTCACACGAGGAGAGAAAACCAACGCCGTAGTGGGTGTTAAGTTAATTAACCATTGCTGTGAAAGCAATGACGCCGAAATAAATGACGTTGACGGATTAAGCATTAACAGCCCTCACAAAAGGTACATACCAAAAACGCACACAAGCTTGTCGATTCAATGTTTTTTTAATAGAAAAAAACGGTCAAATAACCGCTATTCTAAATAAAATATGGAGAAATGTGTTAGACCGGTGAGTTGACGGGATTGGTTGATTTGGGTCGACAATTTCAATTCAACAGAATATTTCAATTTCCCCTGAAAAATAGAAAATGTTTGCTTTCATCTTATGTCAGCTTTTTCAGTTTCGATAAATAGACAATGCTTGCACATTTCCAGTGGCTTTATTGTGTTCATAATAACCGTACTTGGACGAAAACCGTGAGGTCAACGGCTTAACCAGGTTTACTAGAATTTAAGAAGCGGCATCTTCCCAAAAACGACGCCTCTATCCCTGACTTCCGGAAAACCCCATTTTGAAAGAAACACAGCCGTATAAACTAAAGTAAAGAAAGGTTTTTCCAAAAGTTTTTCTCAATTTTGTCTCTAGAAATATTAAAATGATCTCCTTCATAAAGACACTGTTCGGTAGGCACTGAAAGGATAAAATCGGTTAGCATTTAAAATATTGCATCTTTACAGTTTCGGGCAAAATGCAGACCGGAGAGGAATAATATATGTAAAACAATTTCGTAGAAATCGAGAAGGCTTACTCATACCAATCGATTCATTGGTTAAACCTGGTGTTCGTGTAGTTTGTAACATGGGTGTTTTTAATGTGTTGCTCAATTGTGTGGGTAAAAATCGGCATTAAGTTGCATCGAAACGAAGCACAGGACGTAATTGAATAGACAGCACTCTCTTCAAGGCGGCTGACATCGAACTGCATGAAATGTTAATAGTCATTTATTCGGCAATAATCGGGTCCATGTTATCAGCTAATTAAGTATTATACAGTTTGAAACAGATTACCACGCGTTAAACCTTTCTGAATTACTTAATGTCGAGGAACAGTTCCCCAAGAAAACAGATGTTATGGCATTAATTCCCGGAGCGTCCAGACAACTACGCCGACGTAAATAATCACCATGTCGCTTGTCCGTCCGACCGCTTGCAAAAAGTCTGTCGTTTCCCATTCTAATCTATTGAGTGACTCATTCCTCCGATTCAATCATTGGCCGACTGGCCTTGCTGTTCAGGAGAGGCTTTTCAGATAAACCGTCTAGAACTCCTGCACCGTATGGCGGTACAATATCGATTCGTAGGGTCAATGAATACTAAAATTACTTGAACTCTATACAAATAATTGGGTCTTATTGGAATTGGAGTTTTACTTATTTCATGACTATGTTTGCATTCGATATTATAAGATTTTAAAGCTTATTTTAAAAGCAATAAATGAATTGCGTTAATTATTATAGGGAAATACTGAGAGCCCAATTAGACGGCAACGAATCAGAGTAGCCCAAACAAATGGTGCATATTTAGCCTACTTGTTCAATATCGACGGCGGCTTTGAATAACAATAATATACAATATTTGAGACCCTTTTTAACAAATACATACATCTTATGGTTGTCTCGAGTTTTCGGATATGGGCACGGATATAGCTTCGGCAGCAGGAGCTTAGGGAATTTGTAAGTTTTAGCATTTTCGCACAATTGTTTCTTCTGCGTCGATACGCGGAGAAGATGTCAGTCGACATCTTTGCTGTAGCGGCCATTCTAGACGTTGGTCTTTTGGACTTTCGTGCTTCCGAATAGCTCGGGTATAAGATATCGGCTCATGTTCAAGAGCGGCGACTCTTCCTTGTTCGGCGTTCTTTTTTTGACGCTCTGCCAGTAGAATTGCCATTCCGGTCGCCAATTCGCCAATTGACTTTTCTTTAGTTTCTCTGACGTCAAAACTCGGAGAAGTCGGTCGACGTTCGTCTATCGACGTTTACTTCGTAACGGCTTATTTAGGCAGCAGCTTTTTCGTATAAGGTGTCACTGGCTTCGTCATTTTCTGGATATAAAAAGGAGAATATATTATAGAACTCACGTTAGCGTAATGGACGATTTCAAAAGTCCCGGTTTCAAACAGGCCCAGTCCCGTTAAAACAACGTATTATATAAAAATTTAAAAAAACGATCAAAGCTATACGAATTTCTTTGGAAGTTCAATAAAAACGTTATTTGCAATAGTTTTCTTCCACAACACTTCCTCCTCAGATGAGACCCTCCTTTTCCTCGTCGATCATTCTTCTTCCTCGTAGGGGGTATCCTGGTCTCTGGAGGCTTCAACCTTGACGACGTTCACTATTCTTGTAGTGGAAAGCATGCATTATATAGGATTGCTAAATATAATTGTTCTATTTAGTTACTTAATTATTGATTTTTATTAGTATTATCCTCTATCCCCACCTCCCCCCTCGATCCAAACTCCGTCAACCTCGCTTTCGTCCCCAGATGACGACCCTTCCACGAAATCCGCCAGTCGTAGAGGTCAAGTGGTCTCGTCCCGGCAGCCCGTTAAAAATAGTCACTTCGTTGCGATGAAGTGTTTGATATTCACCTTTTTCGATTTCGACAACGACGGTTTCGAGCCGTGGGGCATCGATGACCTTGAACGGTTCTATCCACCGGTCGTCGAGTTTCGTTTTGCGTGAGCGATTCATGACCAGGACCCACTGACCTCGATGTAGGTCCTTTCCCCGACGTCAGCGTCTGCTTAGCTTTCGGAGTTTTTGTGCTCGGCTTCAGCGTCGGCTCGGGTCTCCGGGCACCCCTGGGTCAACGCGCGCCGTCCCCGAGCGATCTCTCTTCGGCTCTCTTGATCCCTCTGGCAATTCCGAGCCAGGATCTCCGTCGCAGTTGGCGGACTCCGAACATGTCGCAGAGCTCTTGTAGTTTCGATGCGTTTATATTTGCCCCTTGGTCGATGTGCAGTTGTTTTCGGGCTTCGTACCGGAAAAACCATTCGACTGGTTCTACGAGCTGGTTCTAGGTGCCTCGCATAGCGGAAGCCTGACATCTGCGGCATTCTTTGACGGACCTCTTTGTGTCCAGGAGAAATCCGTGCCAAACTATTTCGTTTGTTGCTGGTGACGCCGAGATTCCGTAGAAGCGTAAATGGAATTGGTACGGGGGTCTCTAGGTCAGAATGTTTAATAATCATTAAAGGACCCGGGTTATTGTTCCCCTGTATACAGGACCGTAGTCAAGGAAATTGTTTTTGAGGCCCAACGAGTTCGAATATTGCACCAAAGTGGTAACTTTTATCCCGCATGTTTAAAATCGAAAGATGAAGCCGGTTTTCAGCATAAGATTGAAGTCGTCGCCATAGGAGCACATAGAAGACCAACAAACAATAACGATTAAGCTTTAACGCCGACCAAACATCGTTTTGTAAAGCATACAATAAATAGTGTTTTGATTGAACCCCCTGAATTCCTTGAACTCCAAGAAACCCAAGCATAGTCGGGTAAATGAATGAAGCGCAATTCGTGTTCAACACACTTTAAACAAACAACGACCATACATAAACGTGAAGATGTTCATTTTGAGATTATCGATCACTAAGTCTACATGATGCCATTGCGATTCTTTTAAAACCGTTAGCACCTCGTCGAATTTTATCTCTTCCAATAGGTGAACGTTTTTCTTAAGCTGGGCTTTCGGGGGAATCGTTATTATTGGCTTCTTCTGATCTCAACTGCGATACTTTTGAAAACTTCGAAACCCTCGAATGACCCTTCAAGCCCATGTTCCGGCTTACTACTCCTGGCCAGATCGAAATCATTTGTGGCACCATGGTTAGGGAAATCTCAACCATACACCGTCAACCCTTTCACATTTCTACATCAGAAAGCGCGTCTACCCCGTTTTATTTACAATGTTCACGACATCGCTTTGGATGCCTAACAGCAAGCAAATAGTTATAACGTGTTTGTGAATTCAAAGAAATTCTTGCAACAATTCTGTATGTTACTCCTATTACATCTTTCTACGCCCCTACACAAAATGTATCAATTGAATTTGAAAACGCGTTTAATCACGCCTTAATGTGAGCTCTGGCACACATACATAGCATTGCGTCGTAGTGCCACTATTACGCCGTGGCCTTGAATCGTGCTTTCGAGGACCTACCTGAATAATTCACAGCAAAGTAGACCAAACCAATGAAAAATGGTTCGCTGAATTAAAGCATTGATTTAATGGAACAAATTCGAATATTTTCGGTTTATTTATTGAAACTCGAGAAATACTGCGGGATCTTACACATCTCGTGGAAGTGTATCTTAATTGGCCAATAATATCTCACGAACTTTAAGTTTACAGCACGAATTTTGTATCTTTTTAACATTATTTTTTGTAATGAATTAATCTACTTATTCCTTCTCCTCTTTTTCTTTACCAACACGAGTTCACTCGACCATTCGGCATTGTTCTACGCGCACACACAAAAGTCATCCATCAGATTTGAACAAGCACGTAAAATCACGCATTCATTTATGCTTCTAGTTAACGACACCATGTTGAAAGCTAAGCTTAAATCGATTTAGAGTAGCCTAACAATAACGGAATATTCAATAAGGGATATAATACAAGCATGGACAAAGGTTTTTATACGGCTAGAGCTTAAACCAAGTCTCTTGAATCTACGAACTAGGAAGCAAAGTCGACATCTACATGATCACTCTATGATAAGCGACTGTTAAAAACAACGCCGCGGATTTTCGATTTTGAGCTCGAGGCAAAATTATGGAGTGAAGAGATTTCAGGATTGTCAACATCGGCTCTCAGGGAAAAAGTAATGGAGATGCATTTTTATGCACTCAAGAGAACACCATGTTTCGCAGACCACTCGAGTACCCCAGTGACTGCCTGCCCGAGCTGTTGAGAATAACCATTCGTCTTGCAGACATGGCATAAAGTCAAGTCATCCGCGTATTTTATTCGTGTTACGTAATTAGGGGACCGAATACTAGACGTGTTATAGTTAAAAAGGAATGATAGCACCGCAATTCTTTGGAAATAAGTGCGAGGCTTCATTTCAGACTCTTACCTGTAGACGTCGGTAAGAGAAAACAATTTTAAGCCAATAAATCAACCATCCTTCAACGCCATCTTCACATAGTTGAGCAAGTATGCGGGAGCGTGAGTCCTTTGACGGCTTTCGCTCCGGCATCAAGTGAAGAGTGGAGGGTGTGCGATAACGTAGCCACGGCGCCCAAAGTGCTTTTTTTATTTATAAGCAAACTGGAACGGGTCATCGGTAGTTTTCAGCGTGTCCTTCAATTTAGAGAGGATGTCTCCTTAATCACTTTCAACAAGACAGATGAGTTGTTAATAGGTCTTAACCGTGGAACCATTCGCTACTTTCGGAATAGGTGTTAAAGCGATCTCTCTCAATTCCGAAGGAAAGGAGCATTCTCCTTACCAATAATTTACGAGCCATGTGACAATCAGAGAAATCTCACGGTGACAGATTTTAAGAATCGCGGGAGGGACACTGTCCCGACAAGTCACTGTAGAGATTTTGAAGCTAGCAAACATTTTAGAGATAGAGGATTCGTTAGCAGGTAGAAAAGCACCTTAATTAAGAGATCTAACGTAAGCATCAGGGTCTAGGGCACCACTTGGTAGATATGAGCGACGGGTTACCTTTATTGTTATTGGGTTTGTAGTTCTTTATTGTTTTAAAGTTTACTTGTGTTCAAATTAAAAAAAATAAGATTGTATTTATTGAACTCACGATGACAGGAACCTATTTTAATACTGAAACATTTGGAACTGGAAAACAGTGTTTTATCCTTGGCATTATCATTCACGCAAAGTGTAACGCAAACTACTTTGGTTGCGCAGGCAATATTTGGCCAAATATCTTTCTGGAAAATCTCAAATGACAACCTTCTCGCAGGTTTGAGAATGCCCGACATTTTTTGTCCCCGGCTGTCAACACCGCAACCGTGTTAACCGTTTCGTTAACAATGTGGTTTGCTTGTTGGCATGTTCTCTGGCGTGCATTGAAACACGACTTTGCTTTAATAAGGTTTGACGAGCTTCGAAGCTGATCCCGGTAACGTGTTTCTTACACCAAGTGAACCGAACCCTCTATTTTCGCAGTTTGCGCGCATACACATCCCACAAAACAATATTTTGCTTTTCTGTTTACTCGGACAAAAATAGAGATAAATGTTTCGATTAAGGAAGATTATCCCGGCAACGCATTCCTATGCATATATCTGCAGCTGGTGACGTTTTTTTTTCCTTCATCACTCTAAAGTGCTTTTTGTTCCAGATACTTATCCCAATAGAAGGTAATAATAGAGGTCGTCCGGGTTGGGCATCCTGGATAGCGCGTCGGCGACCACGATCAACTTTCCTGCTTGATATTGCAGCACGAAATCGCGGCGTTGGAGGGCCATCAGCTACCGTGCTATCTGGTAGTGGACATACATTGGAGGTGGTATCCAAGGGTATGGCCTTCTTTTGTTCCAAGAGATTTACAGTTGGATAAACTTTACAAGAGGAATGGGAGGTGTCAGTTAATACACAATCAGCGAGTAGTGAAGCGGCGTTGAACGATAGTCTCTTTAATCGAGAGCATTGGCAGGCCACTAGAAAACTAAATTGTGTTAAAAAACCTACTGATGGTTTAAAAGTCAAAACATTTTGGTGCCAGGGAATAATATACAATTAGGGGAATTATAAAGTCGTGGACAAAGGCTTTTTTTACACTTGGAGCTCAATCCAAGTATCCTTAACCGGCGAACTAAGAATAAGAGGTTACGACATTTACCGAAGATGGTATCCACATGATGACTCCAACATAGCCGAGGTATTTCGATTTTGAGCTAGAGGCCAAGTTATGGAGCTTAGCGATTTGAGAAAATGTAATTTAGATGCGTTCAGCAGAAGACCACTCGAGTACCTCAGTGATTATCTGCCTAAGCTGTTGAGAATTACCATTCGTCTTGCAGGCATTGCATAAAGTCAGGTCAGCCGCGTATTTTATTAGTGTCACGCCGTAAAGGGAACCGAAGGCTAGACGTGTAATTGTTTAAAAGGAACGGTGATAGCACTGCGCCTTTTAACACACCGCAGTTATTGGGCAAGGAGGAGGAGACTTCATTTCCGACCTTTGCGTCGGAAGTAAGATAAATTAATTTGAAACCAATCAATCAACCATGTTTCAAGTCGTCCCATGTTTTAGACCGAAGGAGCCACTTCATTGCCCCCTACACTATCTGTGCCAATGTGTGACAGCCTTCTTATCTGTGTCTTTTAAAATATGGCCCGTTCAGGCGGCATATTTATCAAACATGCGAGAGAAGGACTCAGCTATGTTAAAATATTTAAATACGAATATATCGAGGAAGGATACGGTTATCGTAGCAAGGAAGGATTGCAAATTGGTCCGGTAAACAGGTCGAGGAAGGTGAGGAAGAACGTGGAGTTGGTTCTGGGATGTCTGGAAGAAGATCGGCAACTTGCACGCGCTGTGGTGGGAACCGTCGTGGGAGCAAACAGGTGCGTCCTTAAGTGTCCGCCTCTTCTTTAAGGTCAAAAGTAACACAGTAAAACAGGGGGTGTTACATAACACTGAGGGACTATCTCTTCGTGATCGACCGGGTGAAGGCCCGATTCCGGCAAAAATGGGGTAGCGTTGGTATTCGCTGTCGCGAGTGAAACCATTTAGGGGGTACCGGCCGGTGATCATCCGATCGTTCGAGGTGTGAACGAGCCCAGTTGTGGGTGTTGCGGAGGTCTTCCTGTAGTTTAAGGATGGCGTCGGGCGGCTTTTACTGGGGGCGGGCGGGAGCCGTGTTAAACATGTCGGCTGGGATTCTCATTTCGCGACCTGCAGCCATTTTAAAGGGGGAGAATCCGGTGGATGAATTAATGGTGGACCGGTAGGCAAGGAGGCTGCGACTTAGGTGAAAGTCCCAATCGTGGGGGTAGTTGTTTCGGACGAAAATCTTGAGAAAGTCGAGGAGTTTCCTATTGGTCCTCTCCACTTGGCCGTTGCCTTGGGGGTGTCTGAGGGTGGTGCGTGTCTTGTGGTCGCCAAGTTTCATCCTTGGTCGCTGTGGATACTGAGAGAACACCGTGTTGGGCGACCCAACGGTTCAAGAATGTGAAGGCGACTGTCTCCGCTTCCTGGTTCGGCCGCTGTGGTAAAGTAGTCGACCATAACTAGGATGTACCGGTTGCCGCGTTCTGTCAACGGAAGAGGACCGACGATGTCGATACCGAAGCGTTCTCCAGGGTATCCGAGAGGCATTGGTTGGAGCGGAGCGATGGGGTTGGCATTTGGGCCCCTGAAACTGGCACACGGGGTACAGGTTCTGCAGAACGTGTTCACGGGGTCCCGGATATTTGGCCACCAGTAGCGACGAGTAATTGCGTTTTCCATCTTTCGTTCTCCTGGGTGGCCGAGTTGCTCGTGGACGTCAAGGATCACTTGGTTGACTAGGAAGCCGGGGACAACTACGCGTTCAGGTTGGGAGCGATCTTGTTGGAAAATGAGGTCGCAGCCGAGTTTGGAACAGCTTGCACAGTGTGCAATGAGGTGCCGACGTCCCATAACTACGGTCAGTTCGTAAATAACGTTTACGGTCAAAGGCTGTGTCTCTGCAGAAAGTATGGAGGGTATGTGGTTTTAAAACGGGACGTTCACCCTTTTATTTCGGTGTAGGGCGGCTGGGTTGAGTAAAGAGCATGTAGCACCCGAATCAATAAGAGCCGTCACGGGAAAACTCCTCGACTGTGCAGGATACTCTAGCCGCTACCGTTGAATCAAGCATAAAATTGGGCTTAGCATATAACTGGTTGTGCAGAAACGGAGACAAGTGGAATGCTTACCCGCCTGGTTGTGGCCGCAGACTCTTGCAGTTTAGCCGAAACGGAGGCAATTATGGCAGTCTGGGCGTTGAATGGGAGGCCTGTAGGGTGTCGTCGGTTGACGTAGGCCCCAACGTCGTTCAGCGTCTTGAAGACGTCTCACCAGGGTCAGCGCCTCGGCTGTCGTTTCGGGTTCGCACTGGTGAGGGCGATGATTGTTGAATTAGACAGAACACCGTTGAAGGACGCGTTCTTCGTTATTGGCGGGGGTGTTTTCAGTGAAAACAGCGTCGGTCATTATTCGGAGGGCGTCGAGGAACTGGGCGGGAGTTTATCCCGTTCGCTGGGATCTCAGAAAGATTTGTGACTCCGACACCGGTTTTCGGAAAGCCCGGCGGAGCTTTATGCACAGCTCTTCTAAATCGTCAGCGGGTGAGCAACCAGCGTCTTCTGCTTTCATGGAAGCGCCGGGACCAAGGAGACGTAGAATTTTGTCGCTCTTCTGGGACGCGGGAGAGAAATAAATTCCCATTGCGTAGCCAGTGGTCGATGTTCTGGTCGAGTGTGTAAGGGGCTAACGACGAATTTATGATTTGGGATGGGTTCGATACTTCTGACACCAATGTGACAGCCTTCTTGCATGTGTCTTCGAAAATATGGTCCCATTTAGGCGGCATATTTATCCAACAGGACTCAGCTATGTTGAAATATTTATATGCGAGTATATCGAGGAAGTATACGGTTATTGTAGCAAGAAAGGAATACAAATTGAGAGAATGGTCCGGCAAACAGGTTCAGGAAGGTGAAGAAGAACGTGGAGTGTTTTCTGGGATGTCTGGAAGAAGATCCGCAATTTGCACGATGGGGTGTGAACTGTCGTGGGCGCAAACAGGTGCGTCCTTAAATGCCCGGTCAAAAGTAACACAGTAAAACAGGGTGTTACATAACACTGAGGACAGTGCTCGTGGTAGACGGGGGAAGGTCAGATTCCGGCAAAATGGAGTAGAGTCGATATCCGCTTTTTTTTAAATAATTAAAATAATGTTAAATATGCGTACCTGAACGGTGTAAGCGAAAAACTATACCGCTCCCTCATGCCTAATGCTAAATAGTAAATTAAGCACACTATTTCAAGATTTACGTCAGGGTTGTACATGTTATAAAACAAAATAACAACGCGATAATTTATTCGATTATAACACGATAGTAATTTGCATATTTGTA